>WBNO01032995.1:335982-348700 GCA_013400575.1 Peucedramus taeniatus
AGCGTTGTGGCGTGGCTTCCGGATTGTGGGCGAGGCTTCAGGGCGGAGTCTCACGGTGGTGGGTGGGGCCCCGCTATCGGTCGGGTGGTGGTGGCGCCGCTATGAGCGTGGCGCTGCGGAATGCGCAGCGCGCTGTGCCCGTGCGCCGGGCTCCGCTTCGGCGCGCCGTGTGCGCCTTGCGTGCCGCCCTGGGCGCCTCCCGCTTTGACGTGGGGCTAGTCTGCGCTAGCAACGCGTTGATGCAGCGTCTGAACAGCGCCTACCGACACTGCCCGGAGCCCACCGACGTCCTCTCTTTCCCCTTCCACGAAGTGGCGGCGGGAGAGCTGCCGCGGCCATACTGCCGCGGCGAGTACAACCTGGGGGACATCTTCCTGGGGGTGGAATACATCCACCAGCAGTGCCGCGAAACCGGGGAGGATTTTGACGATGTCCTGACGGTGAGCCCCGCTCGGGCCTGGCGGGCGGTGGGGCGGGCACTGCGCTCGGTCGGTAACACGTGTTGTGCTCCCGCCCCCCGCGCAGGTGACGGCAGCCCACGGATTGTGCCACCTGCTCGGCTACCGGCACGACACGAAACCCGAGTGGGAGCAGGTGCGGGATGCGCTGGGGCCGGGGAGGGTGTGCGGGGTCTGGCATGGGGTGAACCGGAGGCCCCGGTGACGGGAACCGGGGTTTGCCCGGTGCTGACCCCTGCTGCTCCCGCAGATGTACCAGAAGGAAGCGCAAATCCTGGAGGAGTTGAACCGCCTCACAGGCTCCCGCCTGCGGCCCCTCACCGCCGGCCTCTTTTGAGAGACCGAGAGGGGCTGGGGCTCCGCCGGTGCCGCCCCGGACGTGGCGTGGGGATGGCGGCGCAGGGGCCCGGCGGCCGCTGTGTCCTGGTGCTGCTGCTGCTCGGCCTGGCCGCGCTCGGCCTNGAGCAGCGGCGGCCCCGCCGCGCCCGACCCCGGGCCGGTCCTACCCCCCGGGATCTGCCCCCGCCGTGCGGTGTCCCCTTGCACAGGCGACCCGCTGTGTCTCGGCCATCAGCTGGTGAAGGGCCTCCTTCGCCTACTGGTGCTTTTTTGGGTTGTTTTTGGAATATGTCATCGCAGCTGTCCGAAGGCTTTCTTCTGTAGAATATCCTGAGTTGTAACGGACCCCACAGGGATCATCCAGCTCCCAGCTGCGTTCTTTTCCCCTACTTCTCTGGAGCGTGTCCTCCTGCCTTTGTGTCCAGCCTACAAGAGTTAGCCTGGGTTAGATGACCGTGGTTTTACCATTTTCACCACACACCCCATGTTACTTTCAGGATGAGCAAGACTCTTCATTCCTTGACCCGCTGCAAGAAAAGCTCCTGGCATGTGCCACCTCACCAGGAGACCCTAGTGGCCTCTGCAGCACACACTGCTCTGACTTTCCATACTTCTTCCCCTTCTGAGTACCAAAAACTCAAAAAGAGGAACAGCTTTTTTCCCAAAAGTTTTATCACAGGGTTGTAGGGTAAAAAAGAAAAATGAGTAATAGTCTCAATGTGCTCCCAGAAAAAATGGTATTCCTTTGTTCTCCCCAGATACCTTTTGTACGATGTAAACCCCCCTGAAGGGTTCAACCTTCGCAGAGATGTCTACATTCGCGTCGCTTCCCTTCTGAAGACCCTGCGGAAAAGCGAAAACTGGGTGTTAGTTCTGCCTCCCTGGGGACGTCTTTATCACTGGCAGAGCCCTGACATCCTCCAGGTCCGGATTGCTTGGTCTGAGTTCTTTGATATCCCAAGCCTCAACAGGAACATCCCTGTCATCGAATATGAGCAGTTCCTTGCAGGTGGGGTATAGGATCATGCAATCTATGATTAATTAAATATTTCATATGGTTTCTTAAAAGGTTTGTCCTTATAGGGGCTTTTATCCTTTTATGTAAAAAAAAAAATCATAGAGGCGGCAAGAGGACGGATGGGAAGGAGTTTTGCTGAGCTACGCAACCACTAAGATGGAATAACTCAATTACTTGGCAGCTTGTTTGATGTAGCACTGCTGTCCCCTTGACTTCTGGGACCCCTGAAGATAGACAATTAATGCCTGTGATTCAATTCACCTGTGATATTTCTGTGTGGTTTTGACCATAATGTCAAGACCATAAGGAGAGAGGCAGCTTGTTGAAATACAGACAAGCCACCTTTTTCCTGGATGTGGTGTTTGGACAGTAAAAGTTGTAAAGTAGGTTCTTCCCTGAACTTACTTTTTCATTGATGACGTTGCACACACTTGAAATACCCCTTGCTTTTTGTGTCTAAGAGAAGGGTTTTCCATGAGAAAGTGAAGCTGGTTCCTTTAGGATTTAATGCCACGTTGAGCTAATCACCAAATGTTCAGTTGGTGAACACTGCACACTGGCATGTTCAGCAAAGGAAATAAAGGCCACCAAATGTCACACCTCTGCAAAGAGCTCTGAAGGGAAAGCTGTTCCCTGCCTTCCAAGAAAATGCTTGCAGAGACCCTGAAATTTAGGGGAAGAAGGGCTTGTACTTGGCATTTTTCTTGGAGGCACTCCTCCTGTGGCAGCTGCTTACAGCACTGAAAACCTGTGTGCTTCGTAGGTGTTTTACCCAGGTGAAAGTGATTCTGTTGCATTCGGCACATTAAATCACACAGAGCTGGGTGGGATAGCAGGTGATCACATTGCCTGACCCTTTTAGCTTTGCTGGCTCTCACAGAACTTCCTTTCCTTCTTTATAGGGAAGATGGGGAAGAGAGAATAGTCTAAAATTAGCATTTCTAGCAGATTTTTAACTGCAACTGATGCTTGCTCATACCTTTATGGTGTGGGTTTTAATGCTTAAAAATCCTTTGCTTTGCCTTCTGTTCAGAGTCAGGTGGACCCTTTATTGAACAGGTGTATGTGCTACAAGGCTACGCAGAAGGGTGGAAAGAAGGAACGTGGGAAGAAAAAATAGATGAAAAACCGTGCATTGATCAGCTGATGTACTCCAAAGACAAACATGGCTACTACAGGTAACACAGAGCAGTCCTTCTGGTCTTTTCAGTTGTATTCAGAGAGATATTTGCCTGCTGTAGATACCTGGGTGCTTGGAGTTCACTTCATTGTTAGAGAGTCCATGAACAGTAAAATGTTGTATTGGTATGAGAAGATCTAATTCAATAAAGTTGTTGCTCCACAGAAAAGCAGCATAAAGGAGGTGGTTGGTTTATTTGTATCATATGTAATTTTTTAGGATGTTTTGTTCTATATATGGCATTAATTTAAAACACAAACCTGTGAACCAATCTTTTGTATTCCCTTTTAGGGGCTGGTTCTGGGGTTACGAGGAAACACGAGGCCTAAATGCCTCTTGCTTGTCTGTCCAAGGATCTGCCTCTATTGTGGCTCCCATCCTTCTGAAGAACACTTCAGCGCAGTGAGTTGCCTTGTATAACTATTTATTGTTGTACAACCCCATTGCCGGGTAGGAAGAGCCAGGGGAATTTAAAGGGTTGTCCACTGTTGAGATACTTCACCACTGAATTATTGTACTCTGTTAAAATAATTACAAAAGGGATTTACAGTGTAAGAAACACTTAACTGTAAGTTTAGATAAAGATTGCAGTTCTAAAACCTAAGAGCAAATAGCCTTGAGGTCCTTCATATTCCCTCTCACGCAGCTTTTGTTACTCATGCCTCCAAGGTATCATCAAATATCCCCTAGATCATACAGTGGAAGAGATGCTGAACCGTCAGCTGTTCCATATTCTACTCCCCAGCACATGTAATTTTACATCTCTGGCACATTCCCTCTCAGTAGTCTCCTCTGCAGTGGGAAGAGTCCTGGTTCCATTAGTTCTCTGTGTGAAAGCCATTCCATGCCTTTGGTTGTCACCACTGCCAATCTCCGAACCTTATCGAACCAGTTCAGCAGGATCCTGCACAGAGTGTGGGTAAACCTGTTACATTGCAGTACAAATGGCATGTTCTGTCAAGTGCTCTCTTCTTTTTCTGCTAATTCTCGAGACACGGATTCCTTATTTTGACCTCTGAGTGTTGCCTTGATGTTTGCATCAAACTGTCCTCATTCCTGACCATCAAGACCTTTAGTTATTAGATGAAGCCAGGTTTTGTTGTTTTTTTTAACTACACTCACTCCTATGTTAGAATTCATCTGCCACTTTGTTGGCCAGTGATCAGACTTCACTAATTCTTCACAGTTGGCCTTAGCTGCTCTGAGGAATTTAAGATAATTAAACTGTGTCACCTAATTTCATGCCCTGCTGTAGGTTGTTTAGGAATATGGTGAAGAGACCTTCCACTTGTGACCTCCCTCTGCAATGAGAACCATACATTTATCCCTGTCTCTACATTTTTTTTTTTTTAATCCATGCAAGAACCTTTCTGTGCCAAGTTTTCTTAAAAGCCTTTAACGAAGGCTGTCAGAAAATCTTATTAGGCAATGTCAGTGAAATAGTCCATATCTTCATGTATGCCAGTGTCTTCAAACTACTATGACTGTTGAGAGTTCTGATCTCCCATATTGCCCTTCTGGCTGGACAACCAGTTGCGTGGTCCTAGGACTGGATTTTTACCACTAATGTGTGGTCACTTCAAGGAAACTTCTCAATGCATTTTGATTAGTAACCTCAGTCACCTCCAATGATCCTGTTAGATGCAGTGCTGCTTCTTCCCCAGCACAGTCTAGTCTGTTTTCAGGTGATTTGGGGCCTTCCATGCAGGTGTCCAGCTGATGATCAGCAGTGATAATCCAAAGCTGATTGGTTATTTGCTTCCTCTCTTTTTAGTAGAAGGTGATGCAGATAATGACCTTGATCCCTTTTAGCAGAAGCATTTCTCTGTGTGTTTGCTTATCAGTGTGCTCACAAACTAAATCTACAGCTCTTATGCTCTGGAATACTTGAAAATCTCAAAATC
This sequence comes from Peucedramus taeniatus, assembly GCA_013400575.1. Taxonomy (NCBI): domain Eukaryota; kingdom Metazoa; phylum Chordata; class Aves; order Passeriformes; family Fringillidae; genus Peucedramus; species Peucedramus taeniatus. Next base: position 340,882 of record WBNO01032995.1, read on the forward strand.
TCTTCTGTTTCCTAGAACTTTGATAGTGCAGTTATGTTTGCAGTACACAGTCCTGAACTGTGTTTATTTATGAGAAGGGCAACCTACTACCACATATTTTGGTAGTGTCTCTGTATTCTTTGATCTGTTGTTTTACTGTAGGACACTTTATTCTACATGTGGAAAACCCCTTCTCTGGGTTTGTTTTCATGATCTTCTGCTTCCTCCCAGAGGCTGTCACGTGCTCTGAGGCTGAGCATTATCACACAGGTCACTTCTCCCCTTTGGATCACTCTTCCTGTTAAAAATCTAATTTCTCCTATAGCAACTATTACAAAGACTCTGAGGGGTGGTTAATGCTTGTTAGTGTTTGACTTTCAGAGTCAGGGTACCATTTATTAGGGAAGAGAGCAGGCACAGGGAGTTCCCTTCTCTCCCTAGCAGACTATGGGTCACAATTTGCCTTCTAGAGAACTAGAATTTGCCTCATAGGAGCCTGTCCCTCATTCCCCAAGTTCCCTTTGCAAACAGACTATAGTCTGTGCTTTGTCCTAGTGAATGTGTAAAGAAACGTCATAATGTAAATTCTATTCCTAAGGGAACTGCTCTCAGTTTTACAATTTTCAATAGGTCAGTGATGTTAGACAGAGCTGAAAACCTTCTTCATGACCACTACGGAGGGAAAGATTATTGGAATGTGAGTATTTTACAGATAGCTTCTCAAGACTTTTTCCTTGGCTCTGCTAAAAATTCAGTAACCAATGTGTGCTTCAGTTTTGCCTTGGGTTTCTTGTCTTGAAAGTCACTTGTGTCTTCTGTTTCAGCAATGTGTGCTAACATGGTTTTCAGGCTGCTGTGGATTAATGTGACACAGAAATTTGCTGTCTTATGCCTAAAGGCCCAGTGCTGCAGATCATGGTGATTAAAAGGACCTCCCCTGTATAACACATCTACAATCAGAAGGGAACAGTTTCTTATCTAGTCAACTTCAAGATTAGTCTTTTCAAAATAATTCCATAAAGTGCTCATTATTGTCCCAAATCCCTCCCCATTGGCTTCAAAGGCAAAATTCCCATGGGTTTCAAGGCAAAGGTCTATGGTAAAACAATTCTGTCATAAAAGTTTTAAGAAAATGTTAAGATTCAGACATAGGAAAATGGAATGTGATATGGAGTGCTTGATATAGTTAAAATTCATAAGAAATACCTACTGTCATGATACTACAAAACAAATTACACAGACTTCAGTCTTGTAGACATCTGGCTATTCACTTGAGATATGGCATGTTTTTGGAAGTGGACCAAACAGTAGTTTGCTACCCATGAATTATTCATTGAGACTGACATCTTGAAGAAAGAAATGCAACCCAGGTACCGTATTTGAGTATGACTTGTCTTGTAAAAGCAGACAGGAAATCCACATGGCTCCATAACATATATTTTTAGCAGTGGCACTTTAAACATTTCCCCAGTGGTTCTGCCTGATGTCCAAAAATTTACTCACTGCACTTGGGCCCAGGGCCTCTTCTCTTTTTTCCATGCTCCTCTGAGAAGCGTTTCTCCCTTCCCTGTTTCTTTGCAGACAAAAAGGGAAAACTTGGGATTTCCTTCATTCTTTTGCCTGTTAATAAAAAATGCTGCTTGTGGCTGTGTGCAGCGGTAACTGCATCAGAGAATCTTAGAGATTATTATTCACAGGTTAAGGAAATAATTCCCTTTTCATCATTTTTCCACTGAATTTCATAGGCATGTCTGTGGCTAGATGCCATAATATTTTTAAAGCAGGTTTTATTCTTAGAGGTGTTTTGCGCACTAAAGTGTTTGCCCAGCCTTTGTTTCCAGAAGTGAGGTGTATTGCTAGGGTGTTTAATTTGGTATATCATATGTTCTGTTGTGTAAATAACTGCAGTGTCCTCCCTATACCTGTGTTTTGCAGGGGCAGGTGATGAGTATGCTGGTTATAAGTGTGGTGATAATTAGAAATAAACTATTAAAACTTGGATAAAATCGTTGTTTAGAGTACTGCATAGATATACCAGAAGTAACTGAATCCTGAAGTGCTGTGTGTGTGAAACTGTCTCCACCTACTCATTTTTAGCTCTCCTTTTTCTGACTCAGTGTCTGCTCTTATTCCAACAGACCCGTCGGAGCATGGTGTTTGCTAAACACCTCCGCGTGGTGGGAGATGAGTTTAGGAAGAAATACCTTCAATCCACTGATGAGGCAGACAGGACTCAGTACAAGGAGGACTGGACCCAGATGAAGGTAAAATCCTTAACAATCTGTTCCCCGTAACAAATATTTTATTTGTGTATTCCTGGCTGTGTGCTGCAGGTCATGTTGGAAGGTACACATTAGTGACACTCTTCTGCTCACGTCGAGGTGGACGCACATGTTCCTCATGCACCTTCTCCCTGTGTGACACGAGCTAACAGTCTGTCAAGGTGTGCCTGACTGGTTCTGAGGGCCAGGTCTTTGTTGCCCTCATTTCAGTAAAGGAAACTTGGATTTCTTCCTGTTTTTCAGCACTACGTGTGGGTGTAAAGTTCAGCTGCCACCTGCCAGTTGAAGATATATTTGGTCAAGGAGAAGAATTTTTGCTTCCAAAGATTTGGCACTCCAATTGCTCTTGCATGATGGTGGCCACCACCCAAGATCTAAATGTTGCAACAAGTGTCCCAAGCTACTTCTAGTCCATACTTAAAATTTTCTGTCTGCAGCTAGAGAGATTCTGTGCCTTATCCAGAGATGATGCATTCTGGCTTTTCAGTGTGAACAGTGATGCTCTCAAGTTTTAAAGTTTCGATCTTTCTCTTGTAGGTTAAGATGGGCACAGCTCTAGGTGGCCCATACCTTGGGGTTCATCTCAGAAGGAGAGACTTCATTTGGGGTCACAGAGAAGATGTGCCTTCCCTGCAAGGAGCAGTAAAGAAAATCCACAGCCTCTTGGAGACGCTTGAACTTGAAAAAGTTTTTGTAGCTACTGATGCTGTTGAGGAAGGTAGGCAGACCACAGTCACTTCAGGATTGGTAACTTTTGAGGAGTGCAGCAATTACCACTGCTTCCCCTCACTGCCTGCAATGCTGGGAATTTCAGCAACTGAATTGTAAAATTTGTTGGTAGGTTTTGGTGTCACTTGCTCTGTAACTGTTCACCCAGGGTTTCTTTAAACAAACACATTGTGTGACAGCAGCGAGTTGCTATTCATAATGTAGACAAATTTGTATCCTTTCTTTTTCAAGAAATGGAACTGCTCAAGAAACTGCTGCCTGAGATGGTGAGGTTTGAACCCTCTCTGGAGGAGCTGGAAATCTATAAGGATGGGGGCTTGGCTGTGATTGACCAGTGGATTTGCGCACATGCAAGGTAGCAAACCTGACTTTTATTTGGCCAAAGCTTATTATTCAGCACTGTCACAAAACTGAATATAATTTTTGGCCCATGGTTGTTTACAAATAGTGTAAGACATTATATAATTAATTATATAATTGAGATGTGTATAGTAGATGTATAATGGTTATATTGTGTGTATATATATGATAATTTTATTATCATACCATTTCACTGAACAGTGAAGTTCATTGGACTGAAATCTAATTACTTGCATTTTAAAAACTTGCCTCCCCTCACAAACCCTTTTTGATTTTCTTTTTCACAGGTATTTCATAGGCACCTCAGTTTCAACATTTTCCTTCCGAATCCATGAGGAAAGGGAGATCTTGGGATTTGATCCAAAAACAACTTACAACCGATTTTGTGGTGAAACAGAGAAAAACTGTGAGCAGCCAGCTCACTGGAAAATTGTATATTAAACACAGAGAAACACAAAGGTTTTGATACTGTTAGAGTTGAAAATAATAAGGAAAAATCATAGCGGATTACCTGCCTTGGAACGAAGTATGACTCCAGTCCTATACTCTCAGTTCCTGCTCCCCTTCCAGCATGGGTATGACATGGGGTAGGTGTACTGCTCAGTGTCTCTGGACCTCACAGCATTTCTATGTGGCTGCTGCACCTGGGTCCTCAGTATGTCCTGCTCTTGCTGCCCTGTGGTCCTACGTGCACCAAATGGGTTGCTACTGACCACAGGGGCCTCTTGGCTGCACGGTGGTGATGGGGAGTGGCAAAGCAATGCCCAGGATGCAGCTGTTCAACCCAGCCTCACCTGCTGGAGTATTTCATACCTGTCCATGGTTCTCTCTGTGCGTCTGTGGTCATTTTTTAACTGCAGGGCTGGGAGTCCTGGCCATGTCACCAGGAGTGCTCACCCTGGGAGCACCAGTCTCTACCCAGGGAGGAACCAAGCTGCCACTGGAATAAAAGTGAGGGAAGCTGCTCCCACTCCAGGGGCCTGCAAGGCCCATCCCTTGGGGACTCATTTTTCATGTGAAGGCATGTTGCCTAGCAGAGAAAGAGGTTGGTACCTGGTGGAGAAGGGCCAAGATTCCATTTTCCTGAGGCAGCTCCCTCCTCTGCCTGCTGCAGCACTGGCCAGGGGAGGGTGGGTGTGTTCAGCACTGCTGCTGGAAGGGGGGCAGTGCTGGTGGCCCTGGTTGCTTCAGGGCCTTGCTTTTCCACTGGTTTGTGTCTACAAAGGAAAGGCACGCAGAAGGCAGAACCATCACCATAGTCCTGTACTCAGGAGTCCATCAGCCTTTCCCACAGTGAAGGTGGTTAAACCCTTCAACTACTCTGCAAAACTCAGCACCACTGCAGACCTACAAGAGAACAGCAGTTTATCCACAGGGGGCTTCTGACGCACATTGCCCATTATGTGTCTGAAGGAATCCAAGTGCTTATTTTGTGTCTCTACAAGTGTGGCCAAAGCCACAAACACAGAGCAATAACAAATTCTCACGCTGTACCAATAGAAACAAACATTTAATAACATTATTTCTTAGACAACAGTTGGGGATAAAATCCAATGCAAAGAAAAAAATCTAAATATAAAAAATCAAGATGTTGGTGCACACTGATACAGTGTTTCTACTTTTGAGCTCAGTGGGTCTTTTTTTCTTTCCTCCTCGTGTGAGCTCCCTTTAATTTCGTTTTATTTGCATCTTTGTCATCTATTTTTAGCTAAATTATACTGACAGTGTCAGTCATACAGTGCCCAGGATTCATCTCATAAGTCAGCCCTGCTGCAGAGGCCTCAGCACATCAGGGTGCAACCCATGGTCCTGGTGTTCCCATTTGCTGCAAAGTTTCAGGCGAGTGCTTAAAGTGTTCCTTGCTATTGGCTGGTGTCCAGCAGTGCCCATTCATCACTATTAAGAGTCCCTTTCTGGTGGCCCAGGTTAACCTAAGCTTCTAATACTCTCTGGATTCATGGGACTGGGGATTCCAGCATGCACCACACAGGTTTTTTCAGGGAAATCCCTTGAGCCCCAAATCCACCTGAGTCCAAAGCAAAAATCCCTGGGAGCTGAAGGCAACAGGATATTTCTTAAGAATTTTGAAGTATTCAGTGTGTCCCAAATGTTAGGTTTGAATGAATGCAAATTGTCCAGGATTGTGTGTTCGGAGTTGCTGATTTAGGGATGGCCAGGTCTGCATTTGGATTTGTAGGCACCAAGAATTCCTTGTGTCACCTTTAGGTTTGGATTTGTGGGAATTGTTGGAGAAAAGAAGGAAATGGAAATGCACAGCTTTGTTCTTGGAGAAATTATCAGAATGGGAGAAAAGAGGGTGTGGAACTGCTGGGAGCTCCTGGAGTGAGGAAGAGGATCCAAGGATGGGGAGGAAAAGCTGTGGAACAAAGCCCAAAAAGGGTGTGGGGCAGGGGGGGCAACACGGGGGAAAGAGGGAAAGAATCCCTCCTCCAGGAATCCAGCAGGGGCCATGGGAGGATCATTTTCCATCTAGTGGCTCTTGATGGAATAAAGAAGGTCGAAGAAAATGATTCATTTGTTATTAGGTTTGGAATGAAAGGGGCTGTTCCAGAGGGGAATATTCACCCGTTAAAATTCTGTTGGATAAAGGAAAAGAGGGAGGAAGCAGCTGGGGAATGAACAGGTAGATTTTTTGGTGGATACAGGGGAAGACATGGGAAGGGGCTCTTAGGTAAAATACACCTCATGAGTACCATCAGGAAAAGCCAAAACTGCCCTTTTATCTAAGCTCTGATATTCCAGAGGAGTAAACAGTGGTTAGCACATCGATTTCTATGTTCCTTGTATTCCCAGTGCTTTACTGGGGAGAGATAATATTAGGAAATTAACAAAACCAGGGATGTTATTCCTGATAGTAAAGCCCTGGAGGCCCAGGATTTCATGTTTTTCCAGCACTCAGATGTAACAGGGAATCCTGGAGGAAGTGGAAAATGCTGTCACTCCATTGGTGGAATTCCTGGGACACTGAAAGCAGCAGAAGCAGTAAGAAAAGTTGGAACCAGACTCCAGCTGGGTAAGGCAGACACCAAATCCTTTGGAATTAGAACTGGGAATTAGAACTATTCTCACTGGGGTGAGAAGAATTAGTTGCTAAATTTGTACCCCCGTGGATTCCTTGAAGAGGGTCCCACAGAGAGTAGGCTGTGTAAGGACGATCACACCAATATGGCTACATGTCATTCTCCTTTTATTGTAACAATTGTGTTATATTTATGCTTCCATACACTGTTTCACGCAACTAAGGCCTAAACATTTATTGGTTAAGTGGCTAAAATCACGCAAATATGTTACTTGCTGATTGGTTGTTATGTTGTACGTGCTTTAGCTAAGGTGTGCTAACTTAATGGTTTTCATATCTTGCTTGGCATCCAGCTTCATCCTTGTATAATGTTCATTCTTCCTTGTTCTATCTGTTCAGGGACCATGCATGTTCTATCTATTTAAGGATGATTTTCATGGCTTTCAAAACTTTATAATCTACAGGCCAGGATTGTCCAAGTTCGGCAGGAGTACAGCATGCCCTTGTTCTGCCAGAAATTCCTCTACACAATGCCCTTGTTCTGCTAGGAATTTCCCTACAAATTCCAATTTTTTTCATTTTGCCCCAGGCTCACACAGCCCAAGGAAAGGACAGCAATCAGTTGCTTGCAGCCAGGTTATCAGCACTTAGAACCCACCCTAATTACTGCCGATCCCCCTGATGATGCAATGAAAGCTATTAGGGACCAGGATGCTGTGAACCCTCTGCCAGCCCTTCATCAGAGCTCCTCCTCCTTCTCAGTCCTGGGAACACTTGTGATTGTTTTTACCTGATTGTGGAGAATTGGTTACGTGACAAAGGACATGCTGTACCTTTGCAGCTAATGGAATAAGATCCTGCTAACACCGCATTTCTCTCATCTAGGAGTTGAATTAGATGGAGCTCTATGCTGAAACCATAGGGGCCACATGTCCTTGGGAAGAAGGGAAGAAGCAACAAGATGCCTGTGGCATGAGAAAAGGGGATTAGCTCACCACAGGTGCTGAGCTATGGGAGGGATTGATATTGTAAGATGTGTACCAATCATAATATTGTATTACAGAATATGTAGTAACTCATTAAGGCATAGTATAGTAGGAGTTTGCATTCTATCAATAAATTGGAACCTTGCTGATGACTCATATTGAGTACCTGGGTCTCCCTCCGTTGTGACAAATGGAGCCCGAACGGGACAGGGACCCTAAAGAGAGATACTGTAGCCACGGTCCGACGGAATTTGCATCGGTCCCGAAGCAGCGCGGGAGGCTGAAGAGGAGACGCGGTTTCGCTCCTCCGAGCTCAGGAGCTCCTACAGAGGGGTCCTGCCGATCATGCACTGCTGAGGTCTTGCAAAAGCTGCAACAGCGCTGACATTAAATATGGTAAATAGACAAGTGGTGTATTATTTGCTCAAATGCTTTTTAATAAA
>WBNO01032997.1:0-30000 GCA_013400575.1 Peucedramus taeniatus
TCATATGAACTTGAGTCAAGAATACAGAAGCTCAAATTTAAAAATAAAAACAAAAAAAACAAAACCAATCAACCAAAGAAAGAAAAAAGCTACCAAGAAAATAAGGAAAAAACCCACAAAACCAAAAAATTTTCCCAAGAAACTACTTCAGTAAAGACACTTCATACCTTTTTTTGCCTGGGGAGTTAATTCACGTATGAAATTTATGTCTTAGCATATGCCTTTAAGAAACACAGTGACTGTGGATAGTAGGTAAAAACCTAGAATAAGGGAGAGAGATTAAAATTTTCCTCGTATTTTTAGATGTATTTTTTAATTGTACATTTGAAGAAAAAAAATAGCTTTCAATCAGCATGTAACTTTATTTAATAGCATGCAGTCCAACAGGACTGTTATGGAAAGGATTGTTATGACATTTCCAGCAAAAAGCTACTACATAAGAAGGTTTTAAGGCCAAAAGAGATCTTTAGTTAATCTAGTCTGACCTCTTCAGTATCATATGCCATGAAAATTGTTATTATTTTATGTTAGGGCAAAAATATAGTCTGTTCAACAGACAATAAAAGGTTCTACATTAATGAACTATGAAAAAGGTTGGTCACTTAAACTGGAGAAGAATGCTCCTAAAGATTAAAAATTAAAAAATTAATTTCCTGTCTAAAAATAAGAAGACTGAATATAGGGTAAGTCAGCTTCTATTTATAGTGACATATATTCCAATTTTAAACACCTTTAAGGATGACTTTCAATAGCACTTATTTCTTCAGCCTTTTTATACATCCCATAAATTAATCCCATGAGTTAAATACTTCCTTTGTTTAGTGCTCCTGTTGCGTGGAAAAAAAAACCATTAATCTTCCATGAACACTGATATTCAAACTAAGGAATGACAATTAATACCTACAAAATAAAAAGATTTATCAATTAATACCTACAAAATAAAAAGATTTATCATTAAGTATACTATTTCTTACATATGTAACAGATGAAATTTCCTTAACATGTGTAAAGTCAGATAATAGAGTTTAATTTTTTATTTCATCTTTCCTCTCTAATTTTTTTTCGATTATATTAATAAAGATTGACTAATAATGTTAATATACCTGGTTGACAGAGAAACATCAGTCTGACTGCTTCAGTTTGCAACTTCATCACTGACCTATTAATGGGCAATGATCCAACTGAACTGCTGAAGTGATCAGAGAACAAGAAAAAAAAGTATCTTAAAAATATAAGTAATTTGATATATATTAAGGGAATTATAGTATATATTTGGACATTCAGGTAATCACCAAAAGGCATGTGAATGAACTAACACTTTGTGATAGAAAAATCATGGCAGATGTGATAACTCAGAACATTTGTATATGTAATCTGTAAACTCATTAACATCAGGTCATAGTTCAAAGATGCATAGGCTAGTTCCTCCCTCTATCCCTCAAAAAACAGAATCACAGACAAGCTACCAAGATCGTGAAGCTTGATATTATAAATGCTGAATTTTTACCTTTTGTTCAGAAATTTACATTCAGTAGTTGTTTCATTGTTAAACAGAATACTGTGAAAATTGCTAAATCAGGACCAACTCATGAATGATTCCTGATAGTGATATTCTCAGTACTGGTATTTTTCCTATTTGTAAGTGCATTCACTTCTTCTACAATTGCATATGTCCCTGTGACCCTCTGTCAGAAACTACATGGTCTCAGAGGCCAGAGTGCTTTCACTGTAGTTGAGTACAATATCAATGAGCATAAACAAAGCCACTCTTAGTTTAATCACTGTAAGTTCGTATTTCAGCTCCCAAAGGAGGAAAAAAAAATCAACAAACTATCCTGAGTACGAAGAATTCAAAGAACCCCTCTAATAGTCAAGGCTTTTGGAGATTCTCTGTGCTTGAAATGGTATGTAAACATAAAGCAATGAAGCACATGTTTTTTGTATTAAACAGAACAAGTTATGGCCCTTATTGGTCACTGCTGTCAGAGCTCTGTGGCAGATATGTTCAAAGTGCTGTGCTGCTGAGATTGTGATTAATGGCAGTTATCAGCTTGGATTCTCAAAGTGCCATAAAAATGATGGCAATCAGGGTGTTTATCTAACCACTGATGCATGACATATAAAAAAATAGGCAAAATGTGAATGCATGCTGAGCGTCATTAGCAAATTAAACTTTAAAAAGCATTTTTGGTATATTATATTTTGTGATGGGTTAATTATAGCGCTTTAAGCTCCTTTAGCAAGACATTTGGATATTTGACTCCCTTGTAAATAAGTGTTTGTTCATAGCTTAACCTGTTACTGTGTCAGAGGTTGAAAGAGTACAGAGCTAACAGAAAAAATAGCTGAAACTGCTAAATGTGGGAAGCACTGAGGACATCATCACAGAACTTCTCTTTATTTGCTGCCAGCTCTGTTATTTGTCTCACTGCAGTCACAAATCTTGAGGCATTTACTTCTGGTCCGATTTAACTACTACTCAGGTGTCTGAGCTTGACTTTCCTCATGCTTGCAGGCAAACCTATCTGATTTCAAATTTAATCAAGAGTAAGAAGGAATGACAAACAAAGTAAATGGCTTAGCAAACAAGGAAAAGTGATTTTTCTCCTATTGATTTGCAAGATTAATTAAGAGCTTTGTAAAATAAAACGGGTCTCAGCATAAGTATTGTGAAGTTATCATCTGTAACTTTTTGAATAACTGATTGGAAGATGAATCCACAAACCCAGATAAACAATTCTTTGCAATGTCTATCATCATTCAACTAAAATGATCAAATATGCTGAGTACCAGATGTGTTTGCTTTCCTCTGTTGAAGTAACAAAATTTGCATTCATTTTTCTGGAAGCAGAAATGTCACAAGCTTCACAGCCAAAAATGTGGTTACAGTAGTTCAAAGGCCAGCAAAATAGTTAACTCCTAATTCCAGATAGAATCTAAAACCCAACAAAACCAGCAGCTAGTACAATCCATAGCCGGGGAAGCAGCCCAGATATCTCTGTCCCTGACTATATACAATATACATGATATATGTAAAGATAAAATTCCTGTATATTCAATTGCAAGATTCAGATCCAAGACAATCCTGCCAGGAAACAATTTTCAGAATAAATGGAGATTTCCATATCTGAGGGATCAGTCTCATTGTTGCCATGGAAACAAAAAGAATAAATCCCATGCAAGCTTTTAAAATGCATGTTGGTGACAGCAGGGATAAAGGAAAAGTTAGAACAAACTGAAGTATTAAGTACAAAGGACTTGTGTATTATATGAAAAATATCATTGAGCCTCTATTCTTCTCACTCTTCAATTTAGTCCAACTTAGTAAGTAAATTATTACAACATTTCTAAGTTTAAACTCAACAAATACAATGCCTCAGCTTCTTTGCTTCATATATTTGGTATTTCACAAGACTAAATACCAATGTTAAATAAGGATTAGATTTTCAGAGGCGTACCACCTAACATAAAAACCAGGAATATCAATTAACTGTAACATTTTAAGGCAGATGACTATATTATGTATCCATGAACTCCTGTCCCTAAGGAATCATTTCTTCTTTGTTTTCTAGCAAAGCTGCCTCTGGAGCAGAGTGGACCCATGTCACCAGTTGCATCAGCTGGATCCAGGTTCAGGACCACTTTACAGATTTTCTGTCTGGCTACAGTCTGTCTCGTCCCATTTAAGAGCAATTCTCTTTTTTTCTGCACCAATAAGTTTCCTTTTTCAATGTTACCTGCTTTCCTTCCGCCTCCTTTGAGTGACAGGCCAAATGGAGGACCTATTACCTATTGAAACCATTAGCAGCAGACCTTGACTGCTCAGAGTCCTTGAAGGTCTGTGAGAAGCTCAGTGGGTACATTTTAGACACACGCAGCCGTATCGGTTGCCTTCAAGCAGCGTAATTGGGTCAGAAAGGAGCAAACTCAAAGTATCCTCCCTGTGGAAAAGCCATCACTTCTACAGCTGATGGAACCAATTCCCTGCCTCCTGAATAGGAAATATTTCAAAAGCAGGGCACAGGAGGGGATGGGGTACTGCAGTCTGAACGAGCAGGTCATAAGTTTCTCATGTACATTAGCACTTCTGTGGCATGTTACCTCCCCTAAGGTGAATATTAACTTATCAATAGAACTGGGAGATGATTCATAGCTCCCTGATAGCTAATCAGTGCTCCTTGTGTCAAGCAGATCATGGGAGCTGGAGAGAAACTCTTTAGTGCTTTTGAGTATTCCTAAGGCAACACATCATCAGAACAAATAGTAGAGGAAGTCAGGGCACTTCAAACACCTTAGTGTTTTTGAAGTCACATTTTCTTCCGTGACTGCTCTCTTGTTCACTGATGCCAGTGGCTGCACGTAGTGATAGCAAATTACCACTTCCACTGTGATAAAATGAAAATTCAGCCACAGCCAAACAAGTTGGTGCAGTGTGGTACATGTAAGTGTAGAGAAGTTTCCGAAAAGAGCAATTCCATCTTTAAACCTGTTGCAGCAAACTACAGAGACTCATGTAACTCAATACTGCTGAGACAGTTGATTTCCTTTGTGTGAAGGTATGATTTACTTTATCCTAGACTAGAGACTCTGGCTCAATAGTTCATTATATATTTCTATAATCAAAACTTTAATTTATCACATATCCCAAAACTGCCAATATTTCTTGGTTGTATTTCATTCAGCTAAGCTATGTGGACTCTATTCATATGGCTTCTAGGTCCATAACTGTGATACAATGATTTGGAAAATGGTGGGATCTTGTTCAGTGAGATTTTTGAACATCTTTTCCTGCTTTTTTATATCTTTTAAGATTTGATGTATATTAAGAAATTCGTTTTATTTCATTTGAAGCCTCTGTAAATCCATAAAATGGCAAAAAATCTGACAATAACTTCAATAGCAACACTGGTGATTCTCTGCATCAGCTAAAACTAAATATATCTTTGTCATTTCAGATATGTTCATCCAGCATAGTGATGATATTTCCAGGAAATCCATAATGGTGAACTGCTGTGAAGATTTTGTCTGATCTAACCTGAATGATCTTTGCTGTGGTTGAATCCCAAGTCTCCTCAATCACACACATGGAACCACATGTTGATAGAGGACCACTCAGGGAAGGTCACAGAAGATGCCCTTGCTTGCTGCATCCTATCATGTCTCTGAAAACTGTTTTAATGGATTTTCCTCATGATCTTCAGTTTACTATTTCTAGATCTAATTGTTGTGGCTTTTCTTCCCTTTCTATCTATGTCACACTATCTCATGTGTTTATTCATAACTTCAGTTCTAGACTGATATATTCTTTATGAGAATTTTCAGGTGAAAAAAGTTTTTTTCTTCCCTGAAAATTCTCACAATTAGCTTTCTATGCAGCAAAGGAGAAAATTAAACTCATTGCAACATTTTAAAAAAATAAATATTAGAAAAAAGTAAAGTATATTGTAATAAATCAACTCAAAGTATTCCATACCAAAAAATATCTGATCTTCACATACTGCTGGTAAAAATATAAGTATTCTGCAAGATGTCTGGACCTCACAAGATGAAGTAGCACCATTAAATATCACTTATATTTGAAACATTGGAAAACCTTGGCTTAATAACTCAAATTAAATTAAAATTAATTCTGTTGCAAAATACCTCAGGTTTAAAAAAAGTAGTGGTCAAAGGGGGTAAAATGAATGAGCAGAATCAATATGGATTGTTGAAAAATTAGTCTTGTTACATGTAATGAAATACAATTAAATGTAAGGGGCAGAAACACAGAAGAATAGTTGAAAGAGAATGACAGGATGTGACTTCAAGGGATTTTATTTTGTTTTGCTTTCTTTCTGCCCTTTTATAGAGATTAGTGACTGAATCTTAAAACCTGGGCTTAATTTTTGTACTAAATGTAATTTTTCCTAAAGGTCAGGGTATTACTTAATGGTTAGTGCTCTTATGAAAACAAATAGTAAAAATCATATGAATTTTAATGTTAATTAGTGAGTAATGTCTAAAATTGGCAAGTTTGGACAAATCAATTATTCCATGCATATATATATTATTTGAATGGTAAGCTGTTCTGAAACAACATTTTTAACAACCAGTTTTAAAGAAAAAGCTAATTATGGATTGTGAATGTTCTAAATGAGACTTAATGCTATTAAAGAGATTTAATTGAATAAAGATACAGTAGTGGGGTGAAATTCTTTTCAGATTTATCTAAATGAAAGTGTGTCAGTGTTAGCAAGAACAGAACTTGCTTCACTGCATTTTCAAATATATTTGGCCTCTCTGTTTATCAGTCTGACTAAGAAATAATATCTAAACCTGAGCACTTTAAATATTATTTAAAATATATTAGAAATATAGTGGTCTTTGAATCTAATATTTTTACACATATAGTGTCTCTATGAGTGACTACTCAAATATATACAATTTGATAACTAAATATTTAATATTTTAAATTCATTGATTAGTCTATACATATTTTTTCTATGAAAATGTATTTCTGCTATATACAGATGATATGTACTATCACATACATAATAAGCATAAATGAACTCCCTTTTTTTTAATTACTTATCATAACGTATTTATTTTAAATTTTTTTATCGCAATACAGCTTCATAGAATCAGTTGCTCTGGCTGAGAAAACATTTTCTTTAAAGCTCCTTTTTTTTTCATTTCTGTTTAATATTTTAATAAAAAAATTCTTTGCCATGAAGTACCTGATGCTTCTTGTTAAACCAGAAATTTACTTTAAAATTTGAGTTGTTAGTGTTCCCACCTGGTTATCTCCAGTTTTGAAAAAGAAGATTTCATGTAAGGATGAGTGCTGTTGTCAATTAGAAAGCAGTGCTGCTGAAAAAAAATCAAGAGAGTCCATGTTAGATATCTTCTGGTGCTTCCAGAACTAATTCCACAATTAACAAGTAAAATGATATTTTGTTTCCCTCTGTGCTCTGTTTCTTCTCATCTCTCATTTCTTTTCTTGCTAGCACACTTACTTCCCTGTCTTTTCATCTTAGGATACTTTTTGTCCTTAACTTTTGAACATAAGGTGTGAAACCTTAATTTTTTTTAAATGCTGTTCCATGAATTTTGAAATGAAACGTAGGTCTTTCAAGCCTGAATCTTTTATGAGGCACATTTTTTGACTGCTAGTGGCTGGAGGCATGTAATTTTTTGGTATGTGTCTTTGGTTTTACTCTTGTACACCTTGAGACAAGTGTTAAGTCAGCATTAATCCAAAGAGGAAAGATAGAGCAACATAAATGTTAATAAGAAGTCCCCTATATTTTCATTGTGGCTCATTTTCTTCTGTTGCATGTTTCATTAGAATGGCATTTAGAAATTTTGAATCTTATCACTGTGGTTTTATTTTTTCTAGACTAAAACTGAACCTTGAATTGAACTCTGCAGGCTGAGAGGGAGAGAGAAGTTATAAACAATAAGCCATGCATACCTCTAAATATTACATAAGATTGCTTTCCAGTGTCAAGGTTTTTATGAACCTTTTTTATCTTCCAGCCTGTCAGACCTAGGAAGGATTGCCATCTCTCATTGGAAGGGAAGACTCTCCTCTTTCTAATGTGATAAGGCATCTATTTGAAGTCAGATGGCTCATGAAATACTAAAACTTAAACCTGTCACTAATACAGGATTATGTATTGATGGTCCTGTATACAGTGTAGGTTTCTCTTACTCATTCCTTCTCTTCTTGCTCTGAACCCCATCAGTATGGAAGGGAGAAAGAAAGGGATATTCATGTCTGGATAAAAAAGAGAATGCTACCTTATACTGGGCTATCCTGCATAACCCAATATGTTATTGGGGGTCTATAAATAATCACACCCAACCTGTTGGAAGAAAAAGGGGGAATGATTTTTCCTAGCCTCTTACTTTCTCCTCCCCACCTCAGGTCTGATACATCACC
The DNA here is from genome assembly GCA_013400575.1 of Peucedramus taeniatus. Taxonomy (NCBI): domain Eukaryota; kingdom Metazoa; phylum Chordata; class Aves; order Passeriformes; family Fringillidae; genus Peucedramus; species Peucedramus taeniatus. The sequence goes on from WBNO01032997.1 coordinate 7,925, forward strand.
TTTTGAGAATGTTCACTTCCCTCTGAATGTTCAAACACCATATTTTTTGTTGCTAATTCTGCTATGTCTCCTCTATATGCCCTACAACTCATTTAGAATCAGGGCTGAGATTTCCAGAGAGGTTGCCTGGAGAGCTGCCCCAGTGGCAGAAAATCCTGAGTGGCATGGAATGTGGGAAGATATAGGCCAGGTTCTGAAAGGACTGCTCCAATAGTTTGTTGGGAAGTTTGAGGGAAGTTCTCCCCTCAACAAACACATGAACCCACCATACTGGGTTCAGCATGGACCAATGAAATAAATCCATACCCTGGGCAATGGTCAGTGGCTACTGAAATAATAATTGTATTTGTATATAGTCACATGCATATATGTGTAAGGATGAATGGAATTCATGTGGGCATGATACGGAATAAGGGGTGGAAAATACCTGGGTAAGCCAAAATGTTATGGTATTCCATATCTATCTGTGCAGCCAGAAATGGAACTGCCGAGGTTTGGGGCGTCAAGTCTTTTTAAGGTCAGGGCACTCAAGAAGAAGCCCTTTTGGGTCTTTTTTTTCCCTGGAGTTCTCATGGGGAGAGCTGAGGCAGCACCAGGCAGGAACCTTCTTTTGTTTCTCTCTGGGCTGCAGAGGGGGTTGCTTCAAGTGCATCCCCAAGTGACAACCACAGAAGCTACATTTCACAAGTTCCAAACAGTTCCGTAGTGAATTTTGCAACACCTGTCCCCGGCACAAAGCCAGAGCTGGTCAAGATCAAGCCACCATTCTTCAGAGCTCCAGGGGACATTTTCTTCCTTCCCTGTTGGGACAGCAACCTAGGATGGCAGCACCGACACCCAATGAACCAGAGGCTGACACAGTGGGGCCAGAACTCCCTGAGCAACGCCATCAATTCCCATCTGCCACCAGAACTGCTTTGTAAGCAGCTATTTTTTTTTCCCCAGTTTTCTTTTTCTTTTTGTTCCAGGGGAAAGTTTGAGCCAAGTAGGGTTTGTCCGCTGTTTTCCCTTTGTCTCTCTCCACAGGGTTGTTGAGGAGGGGAGCCATCCTGGGGAGGGGCTTCTCCACTATTTTTGTTTCTCTTTGTTCCCAGGGAGTCTGTGCGATTTAGCAACTTTGTACCTACTGATTATTTATTGATATATTTTTGCCTGAAATATGCTGCTGTTTGTTTTTTTTTAGTAAAATGTTATTTTTTCACTTATATCTACTCTCATTAATATCTCCTTAGTGGTGAAAAAGGGAGTTGTTAAAACTTAAAGGGGAGATGGTGCATGTTGGAGTGTCCACCCCCCTTAACTCGTCTTAAACCAGGACATGGGCTCTGAAATTTCTTTTTTAAATGTTGAAGTTCATTTTAGTCAGTGTCTCTGCATTCTTATTAGCAGGGATGAATAGTGTGTAGCCTCTTTTAAACTGATCTTCAAAAGCAATACAATAATTTTTTCCCTATAGAATAGAGCTATCATTAAAAAAGGGAAGGATAAGAGAAGCTTAAAAGTCAGGAGTTCAGCTGAGAGACAGTTTGTGTATTTAACAGGTTTATGCAAATCTCTAGAGCCCCAGTTAGAGGCTGAATTTTTTTTAATCGTTACCTTTAAATTAGGAGTAAATTAAAATGTGCTGAAAGTAGCTCTGATAATTTATGCATTGCAGACTTTGAAAGCCTTTCCGCAAAAAAGAAAAAAAAGGGTTTCCATTCATGTCAGAAAAATTATTTAACTGCATTCTACAGTGATACAGCTGATAGTAATCAAAGGGCTTAATCTCTCCAGTTGGCTCTTTAGTAACCTTTGTAGAATGTTTTATGTCCACCCTGTTAACACTGAACTCATGTCCACATCATGAATTTGATAAAATAATCATTCTTTACCAGTGGTAGCCATTCACTGGGTAAACACATCAGACTTTAATGGGTGCCAAATCTACACTACACTTTAAAGATGTAGGTAGATGTGGTAACTTCAGGGTAGAATGAATCACCTGGAAAAACAGAACAAGGAAGTAATTTTCTCATCCATTTCCAAGGAACAAGTCTATTTAACAAGAAATATGCTGTAATTGTACTACAGCATTTCTAAATTGCAAGGAAAGAAGAAAAAATTGAGCCTCATCCTAAAGGTACTTCTGTAGGTGCAATTTGCCTCTGCAAATTCTCTGCTTTAAAAGCATGTGACTCTAAACTGCTTGTATATAGACCTAAAGATGCAGATTTACCTTCTATTCAATCATAATTAACTTTTATTACAAGATCAGAAGACATGGAGAAGAAGGATCCATAGCCATAGCACTGGTAGAAAGAAATTTTGGAAGCCAAGCATAGAATATGCTAGGGAAATGATGGCTTGGTCAGCATATGGGGATGGAGGAAGTAGTTGAGGTGAAATGGGGAATGGCAAAAGGTTGAACAATGCAGGCAGCCAAAAAGTGAACTTGAACTCTTCACTGCAACATCCCAGACTTTGTTTGCTCAGCTCTGGTAGGATGAGATTTCCCCAAAGACACTGACTGGGATCTGATTCTTTGAGCTGCTTTCAGCAGCTCTGTAGCTCCTCTCCTTTCCCTCCATGGACAAAATCTTTTTCACTGTCACTTCAGCTAAAGCAGAGGAAATTTTATGTCAACCATGTCTTTCACTTTTTCATCTGCAAATCTTATGCTACAACTCATCTCAGGTATACTTAATACTGCTGGCATGGGAAGAAAAGTCATGGAGGTATTTGGTTTGCAAGTGATGGTTCAGGTTATTTGCATTGCTGCACTTTAGGTAAGGTGTATTTGTCATGACATGGGAATTCGAGCATATCAGCCTGGTGTGTTTCTTAGCACACATATACCTCTGCATGACTAAATAAATGTGCATAGATGTTCCCTGGCCCACTAGGTTTATCCTTTGGAACAGAGGCCTGTTGTGTGGCAAAGGCACAATAAACATTTAACATCTAGCAGAAGACAAGTTAATAGAAGACATGATTGGCATGTTGTGCTCAAAGAAGCCATTGGTTAGTGTTTTTCCACTGAAGCAGAAACAGAATCAAACAAAAACCAATCCCACCCAAACTAAAAGACCCCCAACCCCAAAACCAAATAGCCATTTCCTTCACAGTATGTTTAGTAAACCACACAGCTATTCTATGAGGGTTGCATTGTGTTTGAGAATCCAGTCCTGTTCAAACTTCACAGGTTTAGGAGGTTGTGTACATACTAGATTGTGTTAATACAAACAGGGTGTTTCTATTTGTGTGTACAGGGGGGCAATCCACAGCCTCCTTAGCTGTTACTTCAGCAAATAGATATCTTTTTAATTCAGTGTGGCCTTCTTCTCTCAGTTAAAGCTCTAGGAAGTATCTGTCCACAGGGCATGTAAAAGGAGATGTCCTTTCACTGGCTAATAATGTTTAGCAAGTCTAATTGACTGGTGTGCTAATGTATTAATTCACATTAATCTGACTTTTTTCTAAAATTAATTTCTTCTCTCTATGCAGTACTTCTGTCCTGATTCAGAAGTGTTGGGACAACTTCTGCAATATATTCCAGGGCTCTCCAACACTGTGACTCTGCATTCATACAATAAACCATGCCACGTCTCACCTTTAACCTGCTGAAGAGATTACATTCCTTTCTGTTTCCTTGTTTTTCATCACACTTATCCCCCTTCTTTCCACTCATTTAACCTTTAACTAGCACAAAGATACACTGCTTAATTATGGTCACAGAAGTGAGTGACCTGAGACTTTTCTCTGGTTAACAGGACTGACCTTTACATGATTTGCCTTCACCTCACTGTTTCTGACTACCAGCACTAGAGGGGAAATGAAGCAACTTATTTTGCTAAAGCAAAGAGGAAAGAAATAATAAATATAGGAGTAACAATGAAAAATATCTGCTTGGCAAAAGGGTTTCTTCCAAGCCTTTGTCAGTTTCATTCACTTAGTCAACCTCCCTGCAGGTTGACTGAGTGAACAGCAGTAGTGTGAGAAGCAGCCCACACTGTGGAGTGAGTGGAGTGAGGTTGGTGTTCCATGTTTACCAACCATCCAGCTATGTTAAGGTGATGCTGCTTAGTAATGTCCAATTTGCTCCAAGTCTGGTGAATACACTGACAAATACCATTGACAAAGATTAAGTAAAGAGCTGTAAAAAAGAAAAGGGTATAGTAAATAGAAGGAAAAAAAAAAAACGTGCAAGAATGGCTTTCCCAAGTAATTTGACTTTTGTTCATGAACAAAACTCTTGTAAAAAGAAAGGAAAAAAGAAAGAGCTCTGTGAGACTGGAGTTAACTGTATCAGATTCTAAAGTCTGAGTATTGCATTTAAGAAAATGAAAAAGGAGAGTTAGCTTTTTAATGTACTAGTCTCCTAATTTAGAAGCTTATTAGTATTTTGTTATGGTACATATAATTATTAATACCTAACGTCATTAACTGAATTTCTGTGATATGGATTATGTTTCCTGATTTTAGACTATCTTGTTTGATTCTTGACAGGAAACATTTGCATATACCTATGTAAAATGTTATTTGGCCTGTATTCCTATCTGAAACCAGGGGTTCTCTGCAGAAAAAAAAGAAAAAAAGAAAAAAAGCAACAGGTATCTTAAACCCTCCCTGAAAACCTAAGTGCTCTCCACTGTACTGTCTTAGTTTGGAAAGCTTTATTGAAAAAGCAGTTGAATTAACATGAAAGTTTTTACATGAAACAGAAGATACAGATGCAAAATTCCATACAGCTTCAAAGGGCATCCTTTGAAGCATGTCTTTTAAAAACACTGAGTGCTTTGAGGCTGCTTAGAAAGAAGCAAGAAGGCTGATTACCAAGGGATAGTGTTTTACATAAATGTTTTCTGCACCAGAACATATGGTATAATGGAGATTTTAGAGTGGTAGAAATGTAATTACATTAATAGAGTCATGCCTCTGTGGTAATTGTACGTGGAGGTTCAGGTTAGAAGAATGACCTTCTATTTAAAGTATTTGTGATCCCTTGGAAATCGGAACCAGAGCAAGGGACTTGACAACAGAATTTCTGAGACACTAGCACAAGATTGAATGATATCTAATCTTGACTCATAAATAGTAACTGCAGGAGTTATCTTCTGTTGAAAGCTATTCGCTCCTTTTGCAGTGGTTCTGATTCTAAATTATTTGATTCATTTATCTCTGTCTCCTACAAACGCTGTTTAACTTAAGAGAACAGAAATAGTGCCATTAACATCAATCACAAGTTATCCAAAAGGGAAACTTAAAGTAGTATTACAAGACTTGAAATGAGTCAAAAATCATGAAGTTTTCTAAAAAAAATTACTTTTAGACCTTTTTTATTTTCTGTGGCTTGTGATTTTGGTTTGTTCTTTTTCTTTTAAAGAAAACTTCTGAGTCTAAATCCATGTGAAATCTCTTAAAGGACAAGTGCCATCTTAAACATTGATGCAAAAACATTCCAATATTTCTTACTTTAGGAATTCTGTTGGCAATACTTACTATTCTTCATGTTTAGGACATCATCTCTTGTAGTATCCCATGAACTCCCTCCCCCCAGACAGTTCCCAAGGGCATTGCTCCATGGAGTTTATTCCTCCTGTGGGAAAAGACAAGACTTCCCCATGGACTTCTGTCTCACTGATCCCTATATTTCACAACCTCCCCTGGTTTCTCCTTTTCCTGTTCCCTCATTGGTTGGGTATCCCTGGTGGCTGCCCCCTCTCCCCTGGACATCAATCCCCTTTGCCCTGCCCTTAGCTCAGTCCCTCCATCCCTTCCCCTTCTTAAGCTGTCTGCAACACGTGCTTGTCCTCTTTCCGCCTGAGTTTCCCTCTGGCATCTGAACAAAATAAACCTCGCAGGATTTAACTCTTGCAAAAGGAGCCTTCTGCCTCTCTTGCTGAGCCAGCTGTGGTGAGTGTGGTGTGTGAGTCTGACCATGTTGCCTGAATGTTAACCCAACTTGCTTTTCTACAGGAGAGGTTTGTTGAGAACAGATAACAGGCAGCAGCACCCACTATTCCAACTCTCGCATTTTTAATCTCCCCTACACACTCACCTGCAGCATCAGCAGTGTTTCTGTCTAACTCTTAGAGAGCTAGTGCTCTAGTCTGTATTCTCTTCTCCCTCCTGCCCTGCAAAGAGATAGAGTCCTGTTGCATATGGTCATGAATTGTGTTAGTACAACTGAAAATAAAAGCAGGTAGTAGCATTTTTATTAATTAAAGTGAAATGGCATCCATGGTGAATAAAATTTAACAGCTTGTATCAACCTTTCATAAAACTCCATAAAATACTCCATAATGCTTATATTTATGATAATAAGAGTAATACCAACTGGCAGCACTGCAGAAACATAGACCCAGATAAGTAGGGAAAGCACTCTGACAAGAATAAAGAAACAAAGGATCTGTAATACAAGGATTTTGACTACAACAGTTAGAAAGACTAATGTAAAATTTAAAAAAAAACAGTTCCAAAATCAAAAACAACAAGCAGGAGGTCAGAAGAATGGTCAGATGTTAGACTACAGAAACCCTTTCCAATACTTTCTGACAGCATAAAAAAGCTTGGTTTCAACTAAAGTCCTTGAGAAAATCAAAGACTGTCCAAGTGCCCCATTCAAAGTCAAGTTTTCCATAGTCATCTACATGGATTGTAGATTGGGCAGGTTGGGCCCAGAGAGAAAAAGAGAACAAGCTGTAATCATTTTTTCTATATGCATTTGTCAGAGCATGAATTTATATTGCTTACATTTAGCTGTAAGTTTGGCACTTCTTTTTCGCAAATAATAAACTTATTTTGTCTAGCTGATACTCCTAATACTTGGAACAATTTGTAACAGTCCTTAAACATGTGATTGCTGGGAAAAGAGGAGCCTCTAAATAATCCCAAAGCAATTCAATTTGGCATTATCGATCTGCATTTTTTAATTGATTTGACCAGTGTTACAGAAGAAGCATTCTGCATTTTGCCATTTGAATTACTGTCTTGTTACTGTGCTGAAGTCTAGACACTGTCTCAGTTTCCAAAGGGCATGAGTGTCTCTGATGATGTCTTCCCACAGAACAGTACCAATTGCTTCATGAAAAGATATTTTTCCCTGTTTTTTTCTGCTTCTTTGGTAACTTCATCTACACAGACACCAACTAAAATTTACCTGCTTTTATAGTGTTGTACATTTAGTTCTGTTTTCATGCTGCTGTACTCCTAGAGATGGTTCAAATGCATGACAAAAACAGGCTGCCAGTAAAAGTGGCTCTGGAGTGTGGGCAGCCCTGGTTTTGCTGGCTAGCCCAAATTCAGGGAAGCGTGTCTGCTGCATCAGCAGGGTGCTTGCCTGCCCCAAGGAGCTTCAGCCCCATGTGTTTGTCCCAGAGTATGTTGTAACCCTGTGACTGGCCTCAAAACCTACCTCACCTGACCAGCCCTTCAGATCAGTTCTGCCCACAGCTTGCAGCCAGGAGCACCCACAGAAGGGAAAAAATCCCCAAACACACAAGTGTTGTCTGTGCAAGCATATGTACCATATGGAATCACACCTTGGGACCCAACACCTGCTGTTCTTTGGACAGTTTGATATTATTGACCTTCACTCCTTTTTTTTTTTGTAAATTTCCTGTGGACCATAGAACTGTGTGATAGTTTTTGGTAGCAGAAATATTGTCATTACCTTCTGCAATGTTGATTCTTCCATAAAATATTACTATAGAACAATAGGTAGAAATTATTTGTACATAAATTTAAAGTTATATTATAGGTGTATTTAAATTTAACAAAATGGGCACCTTGGTTCTAAAGGTGACTTTGTCATAAACAAAAGTTTAAAATCTGTGATTAATATTTTAAAAATAAGACTGTAACAAAAAATCTATAATGTTTTGCCTCCCTCCACTCCCTTCTCTTTTTTTTTTTTCAAATTCCAAACTATTGTTCAGGATTCTGGAAACATATGTTTATAAGTTAATGTTATAAATGTTATAAATGTTATAAATAAAATGTTTTGTAATTTTCAATATATGATAATATACCTTTACTTTTTTCCAGACATTTTATTTTCATTTTTTCTCTGGAGACCATCCAAAGTTCCTTTAAATGAATGGAAAGATTTTACTTGCCTTCAGTGAGCTTTGTCTGATCCAGTATCTGAATCACCTTATATTGACCTGTCATTATCTTCCTAACATTCTTCATTGCCATCTTTTCGTATATTTTTTCTTTCTCCAACTTCATGGCGGCCTCATTTCTTCTGAGTAAGAAGGCTTTCACACTTGAGAAGCATGAGTGTTATGTATTATTATAATGGACATATCTCAGAAACTGAGGAATCTCTATTTTTAGGAAGCCACTAAAATCTCTAAATTGAACTGAGCCACATATCTGATAATAATCTTACTATCATTTAGCTTTCTGGTGCTACTGGGAATAAAATGCACGAAAAAGGAATTAATTCTTGCTTACCCTGACTTGTTACCTTTTCTGTTTACATTCACCCACCCATTCCACTTTCCTTATCCATTTTGTCTTTCTCCTTTTCCCCATCACTTTCTCTTTTGTCTTCCTTAGCCTATTTATATATCCAAACCATGTTCTTGTTAGCAAAAAAAAAAAAAAAGAAAAAAAAGAAAAAATAAATCTGAAATCTGCTTAAAGGCAAACAGAGAAAATAAAAAACAAAACAAAACTGAAGACAGCATGAGAAGGCATGGAAAGGGGAGCATATTCCATAATACTACAAGGAGGAAGAGTTAGTGCCTCATCTATTGTCAAAATACAGCTTATGGATAGCATGGTGTATTGTAATCGAAACATAGTGTTAATTAAAGGAAACATCATCTATTTTGTAAAATGTTAAGTTTTTAGGAATTCACAACTGACAGCGCACCTCGATCTCAGGAGAAGGGGTCACTGGCTAGCTCAATCCCTTTCCTCTTGGCGTGCGGGTCAGGAGTGGCCGCTCCCCGCCTCGGCCACCGGCAGGCAGAGGGCAGCGGCTCGGCCCCACGCCCGGGCCCCNGGATTAACTTCAGGGAGGAGCACGAAGTGGGACTTACACCAGCATACAACCAATGAACTGCATGTGTGGAGGAGAGTGCACACACACAACAAATGGGGGATCAAGGATTCTATAAATGACAGGGAAGGTTCTGGAGAGAGGGGTAGGGTTTACAATGATGGATGGGTACCAGGGGCAGGGTTACCAGGATTGACATGGAAGGGACTGGATAAAGGGGCGGTTACAAGGGTTGATTGACAACAAAAGGGGAGAGTACAAACCCGGACTGAACCATTATGAGGGAAAAAAAGGGTGTATAGGAATGAACCATAACAAACATTTTAACCAGAGATTCAAACAAATATAACTAAAAAACACACTGCCACACACAAATCTACAGTTCAGCAATTTTTTTTTCTTCCTTATTCATTTTGAGAATCAGAAATTTAGAGCTCTGTACAGTCTTTAGTAACATTTGCTAATTAACAGCTTTGTATTTGTCATGAATGAACTTTTTTGGTTCTTTATTTTCTATACTTATCTGAAAAACATTTCATATATATTTGGCCTCAGCCTATAAGTTTCTCATTACATAAGTACTTAGTAAAAGAGTGAATAAAACACAAATAGTTGCATATATTTTTATACTTTTTTTTCTCATGAAGTTCATCAGGATCCCACCCCAATGAATGACATCAACAAATAATACAAAAATAATATTTCTGGGAAGATCTTGCCAACATTAAGAAACAATAAATTAGTGTTACTATTATAAAATTTATAAAGCAAATATATGTTTATTATATTCATGTGAAGCTTATTGGGCCTAGCAGAAGGAAATTCAAAACTCATTCTTGTTCATTCAAAACACCACCAATAAAACTTCCAGCAAACCTTCAACCTCAATAATCTCTGAGGGAGTGTTTGAGATTATGAGGAAGAGAATTACAGGTATAATTAAAAAAATGTAATAAGAAATTCATTAAATTCAAAAGGAATACTAGATGTTGATGTACGATGGTTAATTTCTACTAGGGAGAAATGGCAGAAAGACTTTATTAGTATGCTATAGCTTGTGACCCACAAAGATCTTTATGGAATATTGAAGAACAAGCAGCTCCTGTGGGTCCTCACTGTCCATAGCATAATTTTAAGAATTGCTGATCTCAGCATAAAACTGAGTCTAGCAATTAACTTTTTATTACCCCAAGATTTCAAGAGTCCCCTCACTTTCCTCTCATAGCAGTTTTCTTTATACTTTATTGTAGCACCTAGTTTTTCCGTTATACCTACTGTACCATCATATTTAGCTGGAGAAACTCTTGTCATCATTGTTATCACATTAAGGAAATGTACTTCTGGCATATGTGTGGAACATCCAACTCATGTCTTTCAGGGCTCTGACATTCTGTGTAGCTAGGTTCTACAGAGAGTTTTGCGTTCAGCTGACACTATTGCTCAGGAAATGAGCCACCCCTTTTTCATTTCCAGAGTATTTGTTTGCCTTTTTTTCATTTGCCTTTAAGAAAGAAACCAAATACCACTTCAGAAATAGATTACTGTGTATCTTTGTATAAGCCTTAAATCTGCTTTCCTGAGAACTCTGATATGCTCTGTAAAAGGTATATTTTGTGCCCTATTTATGCTTGTAACTTTAGCTCACACTGTATAAATTAGAAGACAAACTGTAAAAGACTGAGTGCAAACTTCAGAATGTTTTTTCCTCTTTTTATTTTTTTTCCCCCAAAGCTGAGCTCATCTTTAAAGTGTCTATTTTCATCTTTATCTTCGGGCAGTAGTACTTATTAGAATATTAGGTCAATCTTCTTATAAACATGCCATGTCATTTAAACCTTTCTTTTTTCTTTTCCCTGCTGGAAATCTCACTGTTATCATTTTCTGTTGAGTAATTACTATAGATGGATTAGTGAAGACCAATCCTGAATTTTCCATTTAATAAGAGGCTTGGTCAAACCAAAGGAGTAGTGTTTGTGTTTTCCTTCCCCATCCCCCATTATGGGACATAAACCCATGGAAGTAGTGTATGAAAAAAAGACTAGACTTTTATAGTTTATCACATAAAATTGATTTAATAAGTAATTTATAATCTCATTAAGATCATAACATTTTAGGTAATAACTTGGTTCTAATACAAGTCATTTCTTTTAGCAACCATCTCTCACTTTTTCATGTATTTTTCCTTACAATCTTATTATTTTCCAAATGTTGTCTAGTCTATGACCATTTTCTTTAAACAATTGCTAAATCTTCTGACACGGATAAGAGAAACACAGCACTTTGTTCTTGCCCCTGCAGTCTCCCAGCACCCTGTGTGGCTGAGATTTCTTTCTCAGTGATGGGCAAGCCTTTGTTTCTCTTTGTTTTTTCAGTGATCTTTACTCTGAGATGTGGCAACTCTTGATCAATCCTTTAATCTGAAATGCCATCAAGAATATCTCAGAAAAAAAGCAGACATCTTCATCCAATTGTGCTATCTGTATATGTCTGTTATTTATTAAGCATTTGTATATCTTAGGAAAAAGAAAGCCCTACCCTTGATTTGAATGTGCTTTCATAAAAGATTTAAACAAAGATAGTATGAAGTTGCTTTTCTCAGAAAAACTATGTTCATCTAATACTCTTATTTATTACCTCCAAACTTGCATTGCATAAGGGAATGTAATGACAGACTCATGATCTAAATAAATAGTAAATATACCTCCTACATTAGATGGTACATTTACAACATCCTACAACATCTGGTACATTTACATGAAGAAAACATCAGAATTTTTATAAGAATCTCTGTTTAGTCACTGTAACTAATGCTTAGTATCTAAACTGACTGACATCTTTAAGTTCAGCTATTATCTTACATCTTTCAAGGAATAGAACGGCAAAAGGAGCATGAGAGCAGTCTTGGTTTATCACTGCAAAGGAAGCTTGATCACGACCTGTCAGATACGCAAGTTCTCGTTGACACACACCCTATGGAAATTTATTTATGTTTTACTCAATATTTTCAAATCAGTCTCAATATGAAATAAATCTTATTCTCTATGTTAAGTATCTGATTAAGAGAAAATATAATGGGAGATGATCTGAAAATACCTTCAACTTCATTCTGCACAGGTTATGATTTCTTGAAAGTGCTGTGATAAGTGGTTAAACAATATAATCCCACAAAATGAAAAGATTTGAAATGCTTAATCAGATGTAGATGGAAATATTTGTAATCCTTTATAAAAAAATACAAAAAATCTGCCTCTGGTGGGAAGAAGAAAGTAGGGTCTACAAATAAGAATTAAAAAGAAGTCATCAGAAAAAAAAAATTTCTTTGTGAAGAACCATACATTCTAGCCATTGTTTATTAGGGATTTGCTGTAAATCATACAGCATGTGGACTATTATATACTGCTAACTGAATTTGCCTCTTCCTTGCTCTTCTGTGAGCTGTATTCTAAACGTAATCTTAAAATACATGTAGCACACATCTATAGGTAACCCTAGGTTTAAAAACAAAACAAAACAAAACAGAAACCGCAGATTTATTAAAGTCACAATACTGTTTTATTCTTAAACACAAACATAAAAAAGAGGCAAGCAGATACAAATGAAGAACCAAAGAAGAAATCAGAAGGACACAGTAGAGCTGAGCTTTCTTAGATGGCTGTCTGCCCCTGACAAAATGCTGCCATACACAAACACTGCTTTCCAAGCAGCTTTTCCCTCTCTTGCACCCGAGATCCTTCCAGATCCAAGGTATGATTTTGATTTGATGTGAGCTTAATGCAGGGGTGAATGGATGATGATGATGACAAGCAACACCCCTTCCAAAATGTATAAATGCACTTACAAACTATAGAAAATAACTGGATTTTTTTTTAACACAGCTTGTCTTCACATTTCTCTGATGCTCATGCTAGCAATCATATACTCCCCCTTAACAAAATATCTCTTGTAGTCCATGTACATCACTAAATGTCTCAGAGTCATTTGGAGAATTACTGAGCTGTTAAGGTAATCATTCACAAATGTATTTGATAGAGATTAACCCAAGCTTAAATCATAGATACTCCCCTGTGTATCTTAAAAGCATAGGCAAGTCCGTCTTGACAAAACTACTGATTTTAAAAGATACCTTAAAACAAGTTTTTATAGATTATGCAGAATTTAGGTACAATACTTCTTTATTTTATTTTGCTCTAATAAAGCTTAATTTAATGATATGAATGTGTTTTTGTTAACCCTGGGATATTGCAGGACTTATAATTCTGTAATGATATTAAGCTTTTCTTCACCATTTAGTATTTACCCATGTCATTTTTCTTAATTTAACTAATGTGATTACTGTTTTCTCACTCAATTACAAAAAGAGACTAAAAGGCTAAAATGAATAAGCTAATTTTTAAAAACTGTTGAGAAAGCAAAATTTTATGTATTTTACCCAAAAAAAAACCCCAAAAACCAAGACCCCAAAACTACTTGCAGCATTTAGAATCTAGCCCATTATCTGATATTGTCACCAAGTTAAAGAGATTTTTATCAATTTACATTCTATTAAAGAAATTCCAATGCAAAAAATTCTGAAAGTATTCTTAAAGAAAAATCTTATGTTTTCTCCTAAATCTGGAAAAATCGAAGATGACTAATAGGAAAACTTGTATAGCAAGTTCTCCAGATCTCTGTATGGATGAAATCTTGACATGGACTGATAAAGAAGTAACATATTTTTTATTCTGCAGTTTCCCTTTACTCAACAGTAATTCTGTAGGTGAGTGAGGAGAAAAAAACCAATTTTTTCATGGAAAATACAGTACATCCTTTCTTTGTCTTCCTTTCCTACTGGCAGTTAACTGAGAATCTGTAATAAATGTGTTCAGCATTCTTAATCTGTCACAGAGGAGTTGTAAGAAATTATATTACTATATAGTATTATCAGGAAATCTTAAGTTTTGTGTTTTCATATTTTTCCTCATACCTTGTAAAAACACCTTTGTTACAAACTTGTTATTTTGTTTAGGGTAAGCATTTACAGTTCACCTACATTTCTACTTCACTTTGTCAAGTTACATTGGGTCGCTATTCTGACAGGAAGCAATCATAAAATTAAAGAGCTGTTTCTTTGATTCCCATGACCAGCAGTGGGCCAAGTCATTTTGTTTATGTGATAATATACAAGAGCTGTAAGCTTTCACAAAAGAAGAAATTGCAGAGTATTGTCATTTTTTCTGTGCAAGAGTTGCTTTTATTTAAATAGTTTCAAATTTATAGAATAATGTAATTTTTTTCTCTCAACTCCAAATACATTCACAGACAAAGTAAACAGACCCACAGAAATGTAAATCCACCACAAGTAATGAGAAACTATCTAGAGTATTATATGAGATCATGCTATTGCAAATGTAGAAACAGGTCAAGTTAAATGTGCACAGACCTAGTGGAATTAATAGGTATATGCAGATTTATATCATCCAACATTTCTAGCCATGAATCTTTCTTACCTTTTTCAAGTTCCCTTTCTATATCAAAGAAATACATGCAGTTTTCTTCTGAAAGAGAATAATAAGGGACAGTGATGAAATGAAAATAATCATCATAAACTATTTTAAATTAGAATCACAGAAATAAGGTGAAAACAATGAATATCCAGAAAATGTTCAATAAAGAATACCCAGTAAACTAAGGTATTTTTCAGACAGCGGGTCTACCTGAGAAGAAAATAACATATTCCCAAAGTAGCCAAGTATATGCTGTTGACAAAAAAGGAATTGTTTCTGAAGCATACATCCTTTTATATGCCTTTTAGCACAGGAAGAATGTTAATGCTGGGAAAACATAATGTAGATTACTTTCCTGCTCCTGTATCAATACAATTGGTAATAAATTATTATTGGCACTTTCACAAATAGAAATATTTCAAATACAAAAACATTCTCTTAATTCTTTTGTTATATGGTTTCTAAACTTCAAAAGAGGCTGAACATTAAGCTAGGTCTACCTTTATATGCCCCTGGATCTTGTGGGACATGTAAGAATGTGAATCTGTTTTGCATTGTACATTCCTCTTGCAGAACCCATGTTTTGTAACCAACACTGACAGATGGTGATTTGTCTCCTCACGGTCTTTGCAAAAAACTTCTTCTAGGTTGGTACCTCAACAGATATGAGCAAAATACCCATGAACACAGAGTGTTTGGGCTTATTTTCTAATGATTTTCCCTACTGCATTTTAAATAAAAAAACTAAAAAATTTCTCATGGGCCCAGGGCCATTCAGGTGAGAAGAAAAATGGGCCCCAATTCTGCCTTTTAATTATATTTTTGTATGTTCTTTGACCCCAAAGCAGTTTCTTATACTAGTATCAACTGCCTGGAAAACTTTACGTGTTAAAAACTTCAATCAATATAAGATAAAATAAAATAATTCATTTCAGAAACACTGGAATCTGGAATGACTTGGCCTACTGTAGATATTTTTAAACATAAGGAATAAAAACATTTTCATTCGTAACAAAAGCCCTGTTGATCTGATAAAATCAACCCCTTATCAAGATGCATGGGAGAATAACAGTGCCGTGACATTTTTATAGTCAGCCTTTAGATAATAACTTCTTGAAGCATGAGATTATGCCATGATCAAGGGCCTTCAGTCCAGTCAAAGTTCAGGAGGAGTGCATGAATGTTACAAAGATAAAAGTAGGATATTGAAGGTGGAAGAAAAGCGGAGAAAAGAGAAGCTGTATCCAGAAGAGGGAAAGAGGATGACAGATTAAAAAGGTAATTGGAACAACCTGGTAAAAGAAAGATGAATATTAGCTGAGGAAAAAAAAAAAGGAAGAAGAAGCGCTGAGTTTAAAAGAATTACTACTCTGAAGAGAAATAAGATTAGGAAAATTTTTACTAAAACAAAAAAAAAATTAGTATTGCATCTTCATCTTATGAGAACAAACCATCTGTCAGGCAACTATTATATACATATTCCTTACAAAGGACACTAAAAAGGAAAGATTTGAAAACATACTGTAAATTTAGGGACCGTTGGAAGGGATTGGACAGAAAACAATGTGCTTTATTTCCTTCAAAAGGCATGGTATTTTTTCTAATATCAGCAAGTTACATCTGTCTACTACAAGATCTAAGCATATTATTCACAATAGGTGACTTTTACCAGTTTTCAAGGTTATAACCTGGAAATGTTTTGTGACCACTTCTCAATGTTCATTTCCTAATTTTAAAGGTATGTTTTCTCAGAGAATTCTCACCTTTGTGGGGGATTATTTTTATGCAGCTCAAAACCTGGTCTCTCCAGCAACCTCAGTTTATATTCATCCTCTTTGTAGGAGAAGGTCAGTGTTTATAAACTTCCCATTACAACGTGTTAGTCAGCAAGAAAGGCACATGAACATTTATGTTTATTAGTAAACTTTTTTAGCAGAGTAATAGCTAAAATGGTCTAAGCTTTAAAACTCTCCAGTGTCAGCTGGAGAATCAAAAAATGTGTATGAGGCTTTAATTAACTGTAAAATCTGAAGTGAACTGCATTGCATGATACCTGGGGATTTCAGCGAAGAACGTACATATGTTCTCTCTGCTAATTGAAGATGAGCAGTATTTTAAGGGATTACATTCCCTGAGGTCACAGAGCCAGAGAGAGCAGAAGATAGGAGAAGAATTTTAAAGACCTAGAGTAAACTTTCTGTTAATGTTCTGCCCTTTGCAAGCAAAGTATATTAACAGTTTATCTTTAAGCTGATTTACTGCATGCTATGTAAATTTATACGGAAATGGGAATGTGGTATAAAATGGAAGTTTATACTTTTTCTTCCTAGACATAAAATATAAAATTTGAAAGGCTGATAGTTCTGTGACAAAGCTCATACTTCCTCTTTTTCATTAAGCACTGAGATTTTTTTTTTTGTTCATTTCTTCTTAGGAGGTTATAGAAGCAGATTAAATGGAAAGTAAATTAATCCTGGCTGTAAACTCCTCTACAACATAATGGACAATTGCAACACTCCAGTGGCAGGGTGGTATGGAATTGTCTGTTTGAAAGTTGCACAGAAGCCAGCAGGTTGATGGGGATTTCACCTTGCAGAAGAGGCAGATTACAGAGCCTTGTCCCAAAAGGGTTCTTAAAGCTCTTTGCTGGTATTGGCTGGAGTTGAGTTATTTTTCTTCACAGTGACTAGTACAGCGCTGTGTTTTGGATTTGTGCTGCACACAGGGTTAATAATATAGAGATGATTTTGTTATTGATGAGCTTTGAATGGTTGTGATGATCAGGAGAGTTGTCTGAGGACTAGAAGAAGGCAAATGTCATGCCTGTCTTCAAAAAAAGACAAGGAGGGATCTACCAGCCAATCAGCCTCACCTCAATCCCTGAAAAGGTGGTCAAGTGCCCCATTCTGGATGCCATCTTTATCCACATGGATGACAAGAAGCAGATGAGAAGCAGTCAGCATGGATTCACGAAAGGTAAATCATGCTTCACCAACCTGGTTGCTTCCTACAATGAAATGACTGTATGAGTCATTGGATGGATGACAAATGAAATGGATGTATGAGGGGAGCAGTAGATATTTTCTACCTCAACTTCAGCAAGGCTTTTGACACTGTCTCTGGAAATTCTTACAGGCAAACTCAAGAAGTGTGAACTGGATGAGTGGACAGGAGGTGGATTGAGAACTGCCTGAACAGCAGATCCCACAGGGTTGTAATCACTGTCACAGGATTTTGTTGAAGCCCTGTCACTCGTGGTGTCTCCCAAGGTTAAATACTGGGCCCAGTATAGTTTAACGTATTCATTAATGACTTGGATGAAGGGGCAGGTGCCTTCTCAGCAAGTTGTCTGATGGCACAAAGCTGGGAGGAGTGGCCAATACCCCAGAGGGCTGTGCAGCCCCTCAGAGGGACCTCAACAGGTTGGAAAGATGTAAATGGGCAGAGTGCAACTTTCTGACATTCAGCAAGGGTAAATGCAGGGTCCTGTACCTGGGGAAGAATAACCCCACGCACCAGAACAAGCTGGGGGCCAAACTGCTGGAAAGCAGCTCTGTGGAGAAGGACCTGGGTGTCCTGGTGGACAATAAGCTGTCCACGAGCCAGCAGTGCCCCTGCTTCTGAGAAGGTCAGTGGGATCCTGGGGTGCATTAGAAAGAACATCACCAGCAGGTCGAGGGAGGTGATCCTGACCCTCTGCTCAGCACCAGTGTGTCCAGTTCTGGGTTCCTCAGTAGAAGAGAGGAAGCTCCTGGAGCAGGTCCAGAGGAGGGTGACAAAGATGATTAGGGGTGTAGGGCATTTCTCTTATGAGGAAAGGCTGAGAGAGGGGCTTGTTCAGTCTCTAGAAGAGAGGACTAAGACAGGATATCATCAATGTCTATCAGTATCTGATAAAGATGCTGTCCAGATCCAGGCACTGGTCTGAGGTGCTGAGCAATAGAACAAGAAGCAATGTGCAGAAACTGATGCACAGGAACTTCCACCTGAACGTGGGGAAGAACTTCTTTACTGTGTGGGTGACTGAGCACTGAACAAATTGCCCAGGGAGGCTGTGGAGTCTCCCTCACTGGAGATATTCAAAAATCATCTCAACACAATCCTGTGTGATGCCCTCTAGGATGACCCTGCTTGAGCACAGAGGTTGGAATTACCCACTGACATCCCTTCAAAGCCTAATCCATTCTGTGATTCTGTGAATTCCACTGAAGAGCAAAGCACCAGCATATGAAGTTTGCAGGAAAAGAAAACATGAAGGGGCTAAGAAAATGTGAGTGAGTGGAGATTAAATTGAATTGAATCTTCTTTCTTGATTAAGTATATTGGGGCAGGGATATGAGGGATAAAGAATTAGATGAAACAACCTAGAGAATATCTCTCCAGTGTCTCTTCAACTAGGAGGGTGGTAGTAGTTGGGCAGGTTTATGTCTGTATCCATCCCTTTTTCCCAAAATCTGGTGTGCAGCTGGGATGAATAACCACTGAATTTGGGTGTGTACATGGCTTAACTGAGGCTGTTATACAGAAATGTGTTGTGGATATGCAATGTTTTGCAAGCTGCAGGCAGTTCTAGTGCACAGTTGACCCAAGACTAGTATGCATGTAGCCTAGTAAGTGGCTGCAGTAATCAGGGCATTGCTCAGTGTGCAGCACTTTTTGGAACACCAGTCAAATCACGTGTACATTTCAGACAAAACTTCCATATAGTTTCTAGGTGGAAATTGTATAGAATACAGATGAATAACTGAGTAAAATAAATTAGTAAATATCTTTATTCATTATAAAAATAAGTAGCTAATAATTACTGCACCTTCATTTATGTCAGCAAAATAATTGCATTTTGTCTTACAGTTGAAACAGGTTTTTGGAAATTATGTAGAAAAGATTGCCTATATAATCTAAAGTAATATGTGTCTGCTGGGAAGAGAAGCAGCTTTTTAAGATATAGACACTCCCCATATTACCTGCTATTTCAAATGGTGCTATATTAGAAAAGATTGAGGACAAGTGAAGAAACTGAGTGTCTCTGTTCAGCACATAAAATATTGAATACAATCTAAAAAAGAAACTGCCTACATTTCCTTTGTATGAAGTATGCGAGACATAGAAGATGAACACAAAAAGCAGCTCATATAATATTTAGAACAAGAACCCCTGGGGAGGTTAATGAGCTGATTTCTATTAACTTTAGCAATGCTGTACAAGCACAGGATCTGGTCCCTAACCTATAAATTCATATTTCTTGCATTACTAATTATAAGTCAGAAAGAAAAACAATATGTCATGGACGCTTCATGTACTCTGCACATTGCTGCTTTTATAAACATGGAAGAGTCACAACTATTCCCATCCATCTTTCTTCTAGACTTCCTTACGAACATTGAAAATTTGATATCACTAGTGTTTGTTCAAAATTATACCTTTTTGCTTATAGTGCTATTGCTATTTGCCTTTTGCCTGTATAATTGTGGTTTAAAAGACAAAAACTGTGATAAGTAAATCTTACTGTTAAAATTATGGTAGCTTTCCTTTTTTAAATTTTATTTAAAAAAAAAATCTGACACCTGCTGACTAGTTGGCCATGTAATTACTTTTTAATTTAAGTTTTACCTCTGGAGAAGGATCAAGATTGGCATGTAAGTTCAAGTGAGGCTTCCATGGCAGGGGTGTATAGCATGCAGGACCTGGGCTTCTGCCTGATTGAAATCCCTGACTATGTAGAGACATGAAGCTCTTTTGAAGCTGAAATCAAAAGGTCATTCAATGATCAAGGTGTGCGTCCATCCTCCCTGAAGTAATAGAACAGTGAGATCTCCTAGGGAGGTCTCCTCTGTCTTTTGTTCTGTTCTACCTTTGAACCATTCACAGGGACCTATCTGCCCTTCTTAGTTACAGAATAAATGTCTTGTGCTTTTCAGACATGCAGGGGTTTTGGTATGCAGCTTGTAGGGCCAGGAAAGCTAGACACTGCTGTACTAGACATGGAGTTTGGCAGTTGCTGAACTTGAGAGAATTTTTTCATTCTTTGCATCTCATCTAGGGAAGGCAGGATATCCTTGAGCATCAATGATTCTGTCAGAAAACAAGGGCATATTTACATATCATTTGCATACTGTAAATAGTTGTGCTCTCCTCACGGATCTTGCATTGAAAACACTTATTGTCTGACATAATGTGCCAAACAGAAAAGAAGTTTTCTTAAGTTTCATTAAAAACCTGAATTTGGATTACACGTTGACAAGCTAAACAGTGTTCTACAATCAAAAATGTATTTCTCTAAGTATTTAGATTACAGCACTTACAATAAGCAGTCAAACTTTACAGACACTGAGAGGGTATAATGCTTGCTAAATTCCAAGTCCTAGAAAAAGATAAAAAAATTTAAAAATCCTACAAAGAATTAAAAAATGTACAGGAATAGATTGTACAGTTGCTTTCCTGTAGATATTCCAATTTAATGGATGGATATTCATGTTCTCATATACAAGAAATTGAGTCTTGAAGAATTCACTTCAAAGTAGAATTTCCAGGCACTGATTAAAGATTAAAGTTATGATTTCCTACATAATATTTCAGCAATTCTAAAGGTGTAAGGAGAAAGATTTAGTGATGGAGAAAACAAGAAGAAGGATCAGGACTGATAGTTTTAAAGGTGAAAGAGTTGCAGACAAGAATTTGAAAGAAAAACAGAAGAAGAATAGCCATTCATATTTCAAAGATGAACTCAAAGTTCTGACAGATACAGGCAAGAGAGCCATTACTTGGAGGGTTAAGTAGATTCATACTGGGTAGGACACTGAAGGTGGCTGCTCGAGGTAAGGTTAACTTACAACTTGTTATCCTTAGTTTCTTGACAGCCCCAGATGCTTGACATCCTTGTCTTTCTCTTTTCTGCTCTCCTTTGGTGGCTAGCACACCTAAGACAGTTAAAGTTTCTCCTCATATTTTTCTTTTTTCTTTTTTTTTTTTTAACCCAGGAAAAGCTCAAGTGTGGTCCTCTTCATCTGAAAAGGATCTCTGTACTCTTGATTCAGTCCCACCCCATCTTCCTGCTGAGATTAGTGAGTTTTCTGTAAGGGCACCTCTTTTCTTCACTTCTTTCATCTTTTTTGCACCTTTCACCCATTTTCTTTTTTTTAACTCTTAAGAAAGAAAAAGAAGGGGCTGAGTAAAAATCCTAGACAAAATGATCATTTGACACTAGCTCTTCTTCAAATGACTGTGATTTGAATTCCATGAGTTTTGAAAGTACAGAGCATCTACTGCTTTTTTTTTTATTTTAATGGCAATAGTATTGTCCAAGTATCTGCATAAAATCAAGGAGAAACATATATGGTTCTCTGAAACAGCAGAGTGAGAGGAAATTGGTTTTCAGATTATTATATATAATATTCTGCACCATTCAACTTTTTTCTTCTATGTGTATTCATTTTTAATTCTGCAATCTTGTTCTTTTCTTACTCACTAAGCAGTAACAAACACAGGTAAAGTGTGTTTGTTCTAGAAAGGAGATGCCATACTTTGGAATATATCCTGTGCAGCTCCAATGCTATGCACTCTCTAGTACTGCCCACAGCAAGGACATAATGCTCATTTCT
>WBNO01032997.1:35000-50556 GCA_013400575.1 Peucedramus taeniatus
ATAAAAATAGTAAAATGAAATTAATTCTGAAAAGCAAAGTNGATTGATTTTGATTTTATCTTGGTTCTTTTTTTTTCCAAATTCACAACAGAGCAAGATTTTGATAATTTTATGTAGTATCTTGATGTCAACAAAAGTGCATTTTTAAATTTAAATTATGTTTCAATGGACATAATTTACCTCTAACAAATAATTAGGAAAATAAAAATAAGATACAGTAGCAATGGCTATTTGTAGTAAGTGTTGGTTTCCATGGCTCTGTGTCTTTTTACAGTCTTCAGGATTTACTTCTGGGAAAGGCATAGAAAAATTCACAATAGGCATCTATAGTTGAACTTATACTTAATTGAAGTTGTTTCTCTGGTAATCAGAAGTCAAGGCACAACTTGAATCATAGGAATTCAGGGCATTCAGATTTCACTCACTATTGTATAAATATTAACATTTTAATATAACATGTGTTTCAGTAGTACAGGTATACTATTAAATTTTGTTGGTCTAATAAATTTTTATGTTAGAAAAATTCCATGAAATGTGTGTGCTACAAGCACACATTTTTTTAAAAAGTTCTGAAGGATGAACTTAACTCAAATGTTTTACTATCACTGTTCTAGGAGATCAAGACTCCATTTATGTTCTTAAAATTGTCTATTTTTTAGCTTCTTTCCTGTCCTGTTTCAAATCAAACTATTCAGTAATTTTATTTGCTTTTTTATGGCAGTCTTTATCAAGCCTCTGATACAATCATCTTATTACTATTATTTGAATGCATATATTTAAGTTCCACAATAAAACTGTATTCTGAGTGGAACTATGCTATTGTTTTCTGTGTTACACTTTATATAAACTGTATTCAAACCTATTTATTTATTTATTCTTCATTTTAGCTTTTATCTATTATTCGTTAATCTTTCTGTGATTCATTTCCACCATTGGAGAGTGCAAAAATGTTTTTGCTGAGCAATATAGACAGGAACACTGATAATTCATTTGATATATTTAAAATTTAATATATGAATGCCATTTTTTTCTCTCACTGGATGCTTTCTTGCATTTATGAAGAGAAAAATTCACATGCCAGCATTTTCCCATTTCTCCAGCTTTACCAGATCCAGTAATATCTTCTTGTTTCTACTAAATGGAAGCATACCAGTCAATTTTCATTAGAGAAGTAAATTTCATTATAATTTTCTGATGATGATGCTGAATCATAGCATACACCTATTTTCATATTATGTCCGAATTTATTTGTACTCTTTCATTTCAGTGAAGGTACTCCAGCCAGCTAAATCACTATCGGACTCTGAGTAAACCCAAGACCTCAGTATATTTCCTCTGGCTGCTGGCATTTAGTTTTCTACTTTGCTATATGGTTTTGAAACTAGAGTTCTTTCTTTTTTATTATTTGCAGAAATAAACATGAGGTAGAGAACAAAGAAGGATTTTGGAATTATAGAAATAAATTCTTCCACCTTATTAATGGCGTTTCCAAGGATAAAGTGGCATGTTTGTTTTCAGCTTTCTCACTGAGCTTGTGAATGCTTAACAAGATAAGCACAGAATTTCGGATACCATTGCAGAAGCAAGAAAACTTCAGGTGCCAACCATGTAATCAAACCAAATTTCTTTCTGTAGTTTTCCTTTTGGTTTAAACCATATTAATATGACCAGTGAGTGAGTTATGTAAAAACTAGATACTCTTGAAATTGCTGCTGGAGGCACAGGGAATTGTCATAAATTCAGAAATCAAGATGGTTTCAAATTTGGATGTTTTCTAAAAGTTACTGTGGGAAGAGGCTTTTTTTTAACATCAGTTATTTACACCAGCTTAGGTCGTAGGCAAGTAACAAAACTAACTTATACTGAGAAGATAACATGTATCTTAAAAAGATTCACAGTTCCAGGCTACACAGAGTAAAAAGGGTATATGCTATCTTCAGTTTTGAAAATTTTTACATTGCCAGGAAATAGATTTTATCTATTGGGAATAAAGTCAAGATTCTATCTTATCTAGGTTTCCATTTCACCTGTCATTTTTTAGACTTGTCGTATTTTTCTCAACAAAAGGTACCCATGACTCCTCTGGGAGTGCTGGGAAAAAGCAGAAGGTGAGTCATTGGTGTTTGGACAGTGTATCCCCCTGAGTCCAAAGGCATGTGTCTTCTCATTCCATACTCCATGTACAAGACACCAGACAATTGTTGCCATGGTTACAGTACTACTCACTGGCTCCATTTTTCTAACTATTTTCTCCCCACGGTTTGTAGTAGTAAGTGGACAATTATTGCTGTTGGTGTTTATGCAAGAAACAAATAGCAGACAGTATTATGCTGCTATGTAAAGTATATTTCAAGTATGTCTACTACTTTAAAAAAAACATTTTAGTCATTTAGTCATTTAGGGATAATTTTTCCATCTTTGGAGACATCCCACTAAGTGAAGCATAAATTTCCAGTCTGTTTTGTCCAGAACAAAACATAGAAGGGAGACCTCCATAAATCTTCTAGAGCCAAAAATCAGTACAACATTTGGTTTGGATATATTATTGTTTGAACATGGAAAGCATTTATTTTTTGAACTTAATTTTGATTGAAGTTTATTTTATCTGGGTAGACATCGAGCAGGCTTTACCTAGACCAAACAAATCAGCAGAAAGGTTTGGTGGATGTCATCAGACACTGTAACAATGTCAAAGATCAGAGAAATCAGTACTTGCTTATTCTAATTTGGGTGGGTAGACAGTTTTCCATACTGAGGCACGCAGCCTTGATAGAACAGTTAACAGGCCTGGAACCCATGAGTGAAATATGCATGGACAGACTCCAGTCCTGCATACCAAGACAAGCGGCTGGATAATTTTTCCTGATATTATATTTCAGACTGTGGACACACATAAGTGTTAGCATCTTAGACACCATTCAGTGAAGGACAAAGTCTTAAAATGTTAGCATAAACCTAAAGAAGAGAACTTCTGCATCAGTAAATCTGTCAAATACATATAAATTTAAGTGGAATTGTAAAAGTGAAAAGGTGTATTTTTTGTACAAGCTGTCATATAAACCCGCACTTTCTAATGTAATTTATTTAACCTAGATGTAATCCTCTTAGTTCTCACCGTTGATGCTTCCTTTCTATTATTTTTGTTCTCAAGGCTGGAACAAACTAAATTCCTATGTCTATTTCTTCTTTCCTTTGGACTGAGAAAAGGAACCACTTTATTTCTGAGGCAGACTATTACATTTTAAAATACATATTTCCTTCTCTGAGTGCTTTATGCAGAAAAGCTGAGCCTGCGGGATGAGAACCAGATGGAAAAAAAGTTTGGTAAGCTGTTCCTCCCTTAGCATTCAGTAGATATTCAAGCAATTTTGATGAATTTGCACAACTATAGGGAACAACATATATTATGATGTAAATGCCATCAATATGACATATGCTTAAAGTTCTGTGTATAAATAAATAAAACATATTGAAAAGCCTGCTGCTTACCCCAGCTGTTTATTTCTCATAGTATATAAATGCCAGAGGAAAAAAGCAAAAATCCAAAACCAAACCAAACTAAACAAACCGCAACTTGCTTTTGCAGTGTATTCACATTGAGTTTTGAGTCATAAAGCAATTAGTAATCTTAAATCAAGATTCCTAGCTTCATTCAGGGCAAGTCCTATGAGTGAATTTCTGCATTTTTGTTGAAAAAATGTGGAACATTTTACATTAAAGTGGCAGAAAACTACATCCTCTTTGAAGATTGCAACCTGACTGAAAAAAAATATATTTTGGCAGGATCTTTTAAGGAACTCTTGATAATTCATGGGTCAATACATATAGGTATTCAGTACCTTATTGGGGCCAATGTAAAAAGCTTTAAGTGACATCCATAACTTCTCCATCAATTTACTTTACTAGTCATTCAGTGACCAAAAGGGAAAAAAAAAAAAAAGAAAAAGACCAACTGAAGTAGAAAACAGGGAATTGCTAAAAAAGAGGGTAGTTGAGGATCAGCAACCATAGTCTCCATGGCAGCACGGTGGCTTGCCTTGACATTCAGCTTGCATTTCACTCCCAGGACCAGAGAGAAGGAAATAATCTGTTCTATGATGAGTGTTTTGTGGTGAAGCATTCAATGTGATTGTGTGTTTTCATTAGTGTAACCGTTTACTGAAAGAGAAAGGTATTAAAATAATACAACAGTAGGAAATCTAGATATCTAGGAAAAAATTTCTACTTCACCATAGAATTCCAACTTACTATGCTGCATGTTATACAGTTCTGCTTACTTCTGAAAAAATTATCTTTATTTTCACAGGGATTTAAAGAAGCAGATTTATTTTGGAGAACTGAATTGATGCATGACTTAATTCTCCAAACAAAATTCCCCTTGCAATGAACCCAGAGTTCTTCTAGATGAAAATATGCAGAGCCTAGCTTTTGTGATTTTTGGTAATACGTTCAAATCACACAAATAAGAAAAATTATAAACAAACTGTATACTATTTATACTATTTTCCAAAGAGTTTGATGTTTAATTTCCTCTGTTTCACTGCCAGAGATGTCTAGTATATGTTCTATTCACACAAATAGGACTAGACCTATGTTTGCAATAGACATTGAAAATCGCAACAAATTCTTAATCCCCAATCTATGATTATTAGTTTTACTCTCTGAATAACCAGGATGAACAAATTTAGATTCCACTTCTGTGAAAATATGTAACTTAATGATTTGGCTAGGTTTTGAAACTTTTGCATGTATGGAAACTCCTAGTTATAACTATTCCCCTGAAAATTTGTCTTTAAAATTAAACTAAGAAGGATAGAACAAAAATATGTCCAAGACCGTAAGTTCTTCAGTGGCTGCTGCTAAAATTCCAGTGTCAGAGAAGGGGTTCTTATTGCCTTTTAATAATACATTCATCATAGGGAATAATGCAGCAGAGTTGAAGGGTAAGTTATGGCTTACTGCTTCTTGTGACTGTGTGCACTCACAATTAGTAAGCATTATTCTTTACATTTCAAAAAAAATTAATATAAATTGAAGATAATACTTTCATTACTGCAAACTTTCTTTGAGGAATTAATATCCTTTTCCATGTTTGATGTATTTCAGAAAACATTAAATGGAGCATGTAAAACTTCCATTTTAAGAAGAGGCTACAGTTTTCTTTGCTATTCTTGGTAGATTTTGTTATTCATTGGCTTGCTGTCATCTGATCTCAAAACAGAGCCATTGGTCTGTGTGCATAATGAAAAAAGATAATTAATTTTTATTAAAAATTTAATTTGCCTTTACATCTCCAGAGCAAACATTAATCTAGGCAATAGGCCAGTTGACATGTGGAAGGTACATTTCATGCTTGCTTCATGAGATATGACATTGGGACAACTGGTTTGGGTTTTTGTTTTTGCAATTAAAGTCGGAATTCACACACTGAGAAGAAGTGATTTTCATCTTGTAAATCACCCGTATTGAAAGGGTTTACTTTCATCCTCATCAGTTTCTTATTTTTCTGCCACTGCTCCTTTCCTGCAAACTATGTTTTTGAAATTTAAGAAGCAGATGAAAAAGTTCTAGTCCTATTTTGAAATGCGGTTACTCTAGTTTATAACCCCACAACAACTAGGAAAATCATTATTCTAATTTCCTAATCTTTCAAGGAATTTGAGCTCCATATAGACTTTCTTGAGAAAATAGTGAGTTCTTTATATCAAAATTGAGAGTTCAGTGCTTTTCAGTGAAGGGGAGAGAGCATGCTGCCCAGAATCTGGGAGTTAATGCCTAATTTCTTCGTGGCTGATTGCCTTCAGAAAAAGATTTGAAGTGACTGACCCTTTTTTTCTAGAAAAATACTACATTAGTAGCTTTTCATTGCAACCAGATACATGTGCCTACAGCTACCTTGATCACTTTGTTTATTTTTAAGTTTTCTCTTTCTTCTTTGATCATCTTTACCTTACAGTGATATACTCATTAATACTATACTGCTGAGATGGTTAGGGGAATGGAGCATGTGATAGATGAGGAGAGGAAAAGGGAAATAGATTTGTTTACTGCAGAGGTGATGTGACTAGGCAGGAGAGAATTGGCTTGCTACAATCAACTGAGCATAATGAGCTGCCATAAAGAAGAAAGCAACAGACTTCATGTATTAGTTGTAAATAGGAAATTGCAAAGAGATACAAGTATTGGATTTGCATGGTGGGTTTTGGTGGCGGGGGGAATACAGGGGTGTCTTCTGTGGGGGGCTGCCTGAGGCTGCCCTTGTGAACAGTGGAGGCAATGCCAGTGACTCCAGGTTGGACCCACCACTGGCCAAGGCCAAATCAGTCACTGTCAGTGGTGGTGCCTCTGTGATGGCACTCGTAAGAAGGGAAGACAAATCTCTGCAACAAGCTGCATCTGGAGAGAAGAGTATGTGAGTGGAAAAGCCATGCAGACACCAAAGGAAGTGCAGAAGGAGGGGGAAGAAGTGCTCCAGGCACCACAGCACAGATTCCCCTGGAGCCCACAGTGCAGATCGTGGCAAGGCAGATGTGGCCCTGCAGCCAGCCCATGGAAGTCCATAGTGGAGCAGTGACCTACCCACAGCCCATGGAGGACCTCACATAGGAGAAAGTGGATGCCTGAAGGGGGCTGTGATCCTGTGGCAAACCTGTGCTGGAGCAGACTCCTGGCAGGACCTGTGGTCCCTTAGAGAGAGGAATCTGTGTTAAAGCAGGTTTCCTGGTAGGTCTTGTGACTCTTCAGAGGACTCACACTGATGCAGATTGTGCCTGAAGGACTGCACATAATGGAAGGGGCCCACACTGGAGCAGTTTGTGATGACCTGCAGCCCATGGGAAGGACCAGTGTTGGGGAAGTCCATGAGGGGCTGTCTCCAGTGGGAAGAATTGCATGCTGGAGCAGAGGAAGATTGAGGGTTCTCCCCATGAAGAGGAAGGAGCAGTAGAGATACTGTGCAATGAACTGACCACAATCCCCTTTCCCGTCTCACTGCACCTCTCAGAGAAAGTAAATAATTCGGAATGAAGTTGAGCATGGGATGAAGCGGGAGTGATGGGAAGATTTAGTTGTATTTCTCATTGTCCTTCTTTGGTTTGATTGGTAGTAGCTTTTAGCTTTTTTTTTTTTTCCCTAATTCACAGACTCATAGAATCATTCAGGTTGGAAAGAACCTTTAAGATCCTGAAGTCCAATTGTTAATCCAACCCTGTCAAGTCCATCACTAAGCCATGTCCCTAAGGGACCCATCTAAATGGTTTTTTTTTTTTGTATCTTCCAGGGATGGTGGCTCCACCACTTCCCCAGGTATTGTGTTCAAATGCTAGACAAGACTCTTCATTATTGTCTTTCCTAATATTAAATTTAAACCTCCTCTGGCACAACTTGAGGCCATTTCTTCTTATTCTAGCACTTGTTACTAGGAAGACTTGATGGATGTGCATCTCTCTGCAAACTCATTTCAAGTAGTTCTAGAAAGTGAGTCTGTTTTTCCCATTACAGCAACAGCTGAGGGATCCCTCCTTGCCCTTATCTTGACCCACAAGCCTTTCATTATAGTCTTCTCCCCTGTTCAGCTGATAGAGTAGCTTTCTCAAGCACCTAGTATCCCGACAGGGTCAAGAAGCCAAACCACCACAACAAGCCAAAAAATAGACACTATGAAAGTGGTTAAGGACTGGGACAAGAGCCCAGAAAGACCATGAAATCTCAGCCCTTGAAGCTTTTTGTATTTCAACTGAGGACAGTCTTCAACAAACCAAGCTAACTTAGAAGTTAGCACTGCTTTGAACAGGGCATAGATTAGGTGGTCCAGAGGTAAAATTCTTATTTGCAGAATTCATCACAAATTGGATTTCTGAGCATTTGCCATCATGCAAGCATATAACAAACCTGACAATCTTCTGTTATAAAAAAATTAATATAAGTACATATATGTGTGTGTGAGAGAGTCTATAAATCAAATCATATAAGCCTTCTTTACAAAGAAAAGTAAATTCTATTTATTTTGTTTTGAATGGCCAGCAGAGACACTCCTTTGCAGAATGGAATTTCAATGTTTCTGTAAATAAAGGACAAAAGAGCCACATTCCAGCAAGGATGTCAGTGAGGGTGACTGCTACATGGCTCTTTAATGTGGAGCCTAAGGCTTTAGGACCAGCTCACTATGGAGACTCATGAACCCTTGTTCTGGCAGGAGGAGGGAAACAAAAAGAAGAGGCAGAGTTTGCCCCTTTGGGTAGCAGTGCAACTATATACAAGATAGAAGTAGGCTGTAGTCATAGCCTATTTTAAAGCTCTAGTGATGCTTCATATTGAAGTCTCAGAGCAGTTTGCATTATTTTCTCTCAAATGATGATTGAAAATAATATATTTCTCCCAAAACCAATGTATGTCATATAAGGGTAATGCCAGTTGCATTCAAGTATTAAGAGTTGAATCTCCTTATTAAAAATTTCTACTACTTGGGACCACACATGAGCTATATCAAATTCAGGATCAAAGTTGGGATAGGTTCATATTTAAGAGATTGCAATTACAATACTTTCCTCCCTGTCTTCTTGATATTGTAGGTATCAATTTATATTCCTGTCAGCCTACAACTAAAGTTTTACAGCTCTAAAACCCATGGTGGATTCTGTCAGCATGTCTCCTGAAAGGGTGAAAAGAAACTGAGTACTTTGATATCTCAGATGAGACATGTCAAGTTCTCCTAGCTACCCATAAACATTTGCATGTTTCTTGTATCTGTTTTACAAGCAGCTACCATGCATTTTGTCTATGGAAAATGTCAATTGATGACAATGTTTTAATTCACTTCTACTGAGGGAGAAATGTTCAGAGATATAGAAATCCCAAACTAGGTATTTAAAGAGAGAATAATAAAATGCTAGCCTTATTTAGAGAAGAATCAGCAGCACAGGATGTTTTCTTTTAGAAATCTTTGACAAATGCCTTGTAACCATAGAAATGATTTTGGAGACAGCAGGAGTTGCTAAAATAGATTAAATTAATGTGTTAGGCTCACTTTCTCACAGCATGTTTCATTGTAATTGATTATACTATAGCCAAACTTAAATCACTAATATCAGTGAAGATAGAAGAAAATTAATATTCAATAAACTCTTTTGTTCAGTTGCAATAAATTAATCTATTGGAATAAGGTATCATTTGCAATAAGCATTTAATTTTTTTTCCCAACTGGAGCACTTTTTTTGTGAACCTGTAAGTATGAAAATAATAAGAAAAAATAATTTAACATATCAGAAAACAATAATTAATTATGCAAACTTGTATTCATTATTTACTAATAAGCATTCAGTAATATATTTGATTTAAAAAAACAGATGTCCCCTGACAGACAATTCAAACTTAATCTTACATCTGTACAGGGTCTTTAAATAGGTTGGTATTAGAAGAAACAAATCCCCAAACCAATACCTACTTGTTTTCTACTGTAATGGGTGAGAATTAGTCAAGAAAATCTGTAATTGTGATTAATGCCTATAGATGAGCAAAAATCTATGATTCCAGAGAATACAGAAGATATTGTTTAGAGGTAGTCTTAATAGAATAAATTCATGTGTCCTATTCTATAATTAGAGTTGGAATAATCAATAAAAGAAATAATTTTGACAGGGTAGATCTAGTGTCCAATAATAAAAGGAAAATTGGAACACAATGTTGGAATTCTGATAAATGTAAAAAAGAATTCCAGCAAAAGGTATATTACCAGGAACATGGTATAAAAAGAGGAGAGAAAGCAACTTAATAGTAGAGAAAAAGCAGGTTGATACTTTTACTTCTCAGAAGACTATTTCTTATAGTCTTCTTTACATTCTTCTGAATAATTACTCATCAATTTAAGTTTTTTTGGTTTTTTTTTTTTCTCTAGGAGATACTGTTTTCTTTTTGATTTGCCAGTGGAATATCAAGAGAATAATAAGACAGACAGGAGCAAGCAGATGAACAACAACCACATGATTTGCCAGGTTTCTTGAGTTTCTTACCCTTTTTGTTTAACAATGCCCACTACCCCCTCCTTCACACACCTCAGGTTCAGATTACATGAGAATTTTAACTCTTTTGAAAGATATAGAAGGAATTTGCTTATAACTATTCTACTTTCACACAATTAGGTATAGCCAAATAAGGATTCTCTAAGAGAGAAGAAATCCACTGAGAAATAGTGAAACAATGTCCAAGTGATTAAACAAATAATACCTATAAAAGCTGCCAGCATTTCACTAAATTAGCAGTTGTACCTGTTTCATTATGAATTTAGTGACTCTGGTTTATTTCCCAAAGCATTTCTGTTTTATTACTTTGTTACAACTTTTTTATTTTCTTTTTTTTCTTAGAAATATCTCTTTAGCATAGCTCAAATTTTTGATTTTTCTTTCTATTCTGTTGAAAAATTAAAAAACAAAATGTTACTTTACTAATTTGATTTGTTTCACCTATTTTTGAAAAATAAGGAATTATTTATATCATGTACCACATATGCCTTGTAAAATTGTGGAAAAGCTCATCTCCATGGTGGAAACATTTTACTGCGTGTAGAATTCTCATATGTAGAATTCTCTGCAGACATGTTCTATTCTGTGTTCTTTGTTCTTCAAGTATATTTAGTCTGTCTCTAGATCAGGACATCCAGAATATCTTTTCCCTGGCTAACCTGGGTTTGCACATTGGTTTGCCCTGTTCTAAGACACTGTGTCCTAGGTAATGAGGAAAGCAACCATGCCTAAAGAAATTGCATGCTTGATCCGAGAGCATAACAAGTTAGTGCAGTCAGTCAGAATAAAACCACCCATACAGAGTGAAGAGAAACTAGCTTTTTTATTAAGTGCATCAAACACAGGTTTGAAGAATTTGCGGCAATGTTCATGAGAGCTACTTTTAAAACAACACATGATTTAGAGTCACTGAAAAGTAACTATGATTCAGAAAAATTAGCAATTTTATTGGAGATATTCAACTGACATTCAATGAGGTCCATAATATACTCACATAAAGAAAAAAAATGTTCAACTAAATAAGGATAATATTCGCTTTAAGACGGCAGAAAATATTCCAGATAAAAGTTGAAGAAAACAGCAGCATTTTTGTGATGGGAAGAGGATGTGCTGTAGAAGTCACCAGAGACATGGAATTTTGCAAAACATTATTTCAGGAATTAGATTAATAAAGGCCTGAGATTCTGAAGAAAAGAAATAATTTTACCATAGAGATGCTACTGCTGTTTGATTGAACAGATTACAAGTTAGGGAGCCTATTCATTCCTTACACTACTATTTAAATATTTTATACTATAAAAACCTATGATGTCATCAAGAAGAGGATTACATTTCTTTGGATGGGCAAATAAGTTGTTAAAAATATTGGAATTCAGCTTGAGACTTTTCTGCTTTTGGTAGTAGACCTAAACAATCAGTATTATAACCAGTCAAAAGTCAGAGTATATAAAGAGGATATAAAATGTCAAAGAAATTAAAAACTACATTATGAAATGTAGTCACGAAATACAATTGTCCTGACATTATAGGAAATAAAGGAAAAGAGAGGAAGAGGAGACAATAAGTCTTAAGGTCCTGCTTTAGGTTCCTACGCTGTTTTTGAAAAGAATATGCTCCACTTATAGAAGGTAATTAATTACATAATTGGGGAAAGCAAAGCGGAAATATTGATGTATAAAGCATAAGAACATGGAATAATCCTGTGGGCACCTTGCCTTTCTGGTGCTGCTGCAACCAAGTATCCATTCAGAAAACAGATAGCATTAACAGTAAAAATCTAACTGAATACTTCTTGCAGGACTTTTTTGGGGAAAAAGAGTCACCTACAGAGAAATCAGCAGATAAGGGTCCATGGGTACATCCCATGGACTCATCTGTGAGCAGCCACCATACTTACCTTAATGTATGACCTTCTACATGAAATCAAAAGCATGACAGATCAGAAAGTAGATACTGACAAGATTTTAGCAAGTGAAACACAAATGCCTAAATGTGTAGCATATCAGGTACTGCCTATTTTTAAGTGGCAAACACTGAAAAAATTATACAGTCCAGCACAGTGAAAAATCATTAGATTTGAAATTCATGAATAGGTTTGAAATTCATGAACAAAGTTTTTCTTATTCTTCCCCACCACTCTGTTTTTCTCTCAACAAGTGAAATTCTAATAAAATTTAATTAGATATTCATTCTTCGTGACAAATATTGGTTACATATAAGGAATAGAAGAGACACTGAAGAAATAAGAGAGGTACTTACTCACCTTCACTGTAACTAAAGACAAATTTAGTTTTTAATGAGCTGATATAGCTGCTTGTAAACAGTATTGTTGGGGAAAAAAGTTCTCTCAACTTCATTAGTTCAGATAGGGACTACTTTGTGCCTATGGTCTGTAAAAATGTCAGTCACTCTAGAATTTCAGAAGTCATTTGAGGACATAAAGGAAAATTGCAGGGCCAACCATGCAAGAGACCAAAATACCACTGTTGTAGAACAGTGGGTATGTATTAAGCCATCTTTCAGAATGATCCTGCTCAGTTCCATGTATCATTTTTGTAATACCTTGTGTGTTTACTGGTGCGATTTTTCTTTAGTGCAAAAGGTAAGACAAAGTTTCAAGAGAAGTGTTTTCCAAAGATTTGAAGTATTGACTAAAAACTGATGCAGTTTAGATTTATGAAAGGGCTTATGAGGTGTCCAGTGAGTTGAGTAGCAGTATTTTGTACAAAGACTCCTTTTGATTTAGACAGGTCTGTTGAATGCATTTAAAAGACTGGAATTTAAAAAAATAATCAAATTAAAAATCCTGTGGGAAATAGAGTTACATGCAGAGAAGAACCCCTGTAGTACAAATTAAATTGACTCCCATTATACAAATAAGGTAGATAATTTAGAAATTTGTATCTGCACGAAATTGCAAGGAGTTAATTATAGGTCAAAAATGGTGGAAAATAGAGATAATTTACTATGCTGAGAAAATTATGTTCTATTTTAGCAAATAAAACCCAAAATAATAGGGGAGAGACTTTTCTTTGTACTCCTTGAACAGTGTTGTTCTATTAATTTATATGTCCTTCAAAAGGAGATTTTTTTTTGTGGTTGCTTCTCAAAGTAAAGCATTAAATATTCAAATAAGAAATAAAGAAGAGAAGAGAAAACCAGGAAAATGCTATGTAACAAAATAAACCCAAGGTCCTGAAGTGGTGACTGATTACTGAGAAGTATTTAAGCTGTAAATGTACAGAGATTCACTAATTTTACTTTCAAGGGAGACTATTTCTTGAGGTAGGATGAACAAATTGGATCCAAACACTTCATTTTTTGCCTACGCAAAAATGCTGGGTTTCATTTACACCTTTACATTAACCAAAAAAATTGAAAAGCAATGTAATAAAAGCTGGACTGACAACTCGAGAAGGAAATTGACACTCCTTCTGTAAAAACTGGAACTGAGAAGAGTCTGATTTCTCCTTTCACATTTATTTGCAGGGATGGTGACAAGCTGGGGTTTTTTGTGTGTTATTTCTGCCAGCTGATAAGATTGCAGGTGTTAGTTTGTCTTTACTAGTGATTGCAGTCAGGTCCTGGCAGCATTTAGATGTGTATTGAGAAGGCACGGGTTCATAACCTCATCCTGTCAGTCATTGACCTGCACTTGCAGGAGGTGTTCAGAAAACTGGGATCTGTTATTAGTGGTGAGTGCCTTATTGTTTTTGGCAGTGTTTTGTAGCATCAAGGAATGGGGGCGAGGGGGGAAGACTCTCGCTGTTTCAGGTGCTAGAAGGTTTAGGATGTTAATCCCTATGCGTTTTGAGAAGTTCATCGTTCTCAGAGGAATTTCAAGAAAAATTGATAAAAAATTTCAGTGGATTGAAAGCAGGGTTTTGGGTTTTTATGCACTACTCACAGAGTTTGTTGAGTTTCAGCTCAAGAAAAGCCAATCAAAACAATAGAAATAAGTTTTCGATAAATGAAAAGTGAGCATATTTCCACTCAGAGATAAAGGCCATAAATGTTGGGCTATCTCTTTCAGTTAATCAGACTGACTACTCATTGTTTGCAAAAGTAAAATATAAGCCTGGAGAACACTTTCCTCCTTGCAAAATTATTGAAAAATTAGCACACTGGATAAAATGCTTGAAGTCAATGAAGAAATACTGTTTACCATGATTGAAACTGCCTTTGAGAATGCTTTTGATTCACCATCTCCCCTTAACCTGAGTGAATACTTATGGTCCACTGGGATATGTGGAAATTATTATGATTTAAAATGCCTTTTACTGCTTTTGGAGGATGAAAATTTTTAAAGTTGGCTTATCCATTAGCTATCTATGTGTAGACCTCTGATAGCTTTAGTTTCATGTGGTCAGAGTCAAGTAAAGTTAAGATGCTTTGTTGGAAAGTGGAGAGCAGAAGAAGGGAAGAAAGAACTGTGAGATCTCAGCTCATTACAGGTTGGAACATAAATGGACAGTCCAATAGCTGGAATCAGAGCTCTGAAGTATTCCTGGGTTCCTTCTTTTTATAGTCAATGTTAAGGTACTGATTTAACATTCTTTAAATATTTTGAGAGTATTTTTTGAACATTTGTGACAAACAGTCTGACTGTCTTCAAAGTTTTTAAATATGGTTTTTATGTATTCTGTAAATGATCAAGGAATTCTTGAAAACAGATAGAAAACAGTACACAGTTTTCGTATGGAAAATTACTTCTTAAATCACATAGGGAATATTTTTTTGTCAAGAACAGTTTCCATCATTCAAAAAATGTAAAATTTCAGTATTTTAACACATCTGGGTGATGGCAACTAAATTTGAGTGGCAAACATGAATATAAGTCTTTATTTTGAAGAGTAGATAATGTTATATTTATAGAAGGGGAAAGTAATAAAAACAAAGAAAAAAAGACCTTTCTGTTACAGTGGTGACCTGCAGAAGGTACAGGCTGTTTTCTGTAAAATATAAGCAGAAATGTGAAAGGAGCTGTAAATGTTGCCTTTTCAACTCAGCTGTCTCCAGCTTCTTCTGAAAGTAAGGTTTCCACCTTCACACAATATTGACATAAAAAATAAATGAGATATATAGATAATTATTTGCATACATTTAATCCTAGTTTATGTTAAATATATGATCCTTCTCTTACAATAAATTACAACTCAAATTGAAAATAGTCTCCATATTCCTTCTACTGTGAAGTTAACACTGAATAGAAAAAAAAAAGAAAATAATTACAACTCCTCTGTAATATTTCAGTCTTTCTGAATTAACCATGAGATGTAAACAGAATAAATCAGCTCTTATCTTACAAAAATGTAGCTCTTCTAAAGCTCTATGACATTAAAAATGCATGGTTTTGTTAATTTTAAGGAAAATAATGTTTTGGTTTTATTTTCCTTCCTGGTACTCATAATCATTACACATTTTCTGACTTCTTAGCTGAAATAGTCAATTATTCTATAAATTCTAGAACTTTACTGTCTTGGCACAGATAATCAAATGTCCATCACAGAGAGTAGAACTATCTCAAACACCAGAATTAG
>WBNO01033002.1:2500-36662 GCA_013400575.1 Peucedramus taeniatus
TGAAATAAGCTATTGGTTTTTTTGCACCCTCATAATTTTTTTCTTAAACGGTCTTTTTAGATCTAAGCATAACTCACTTAACAAAAGAGAAATAGCACTGAACACTTACTTAAACGTTTCATTTTTACCCTTATAAGCTAGAGCCCAAATTAGTATTTGCAGTATGTTTGCAGATATCCTATGCCATAGCTTGATTGTTTTTAATTGGAACACTTCCAGTTAATTTTATTAGTAAAATTTTTGTTATGTTTCCATATATTGTAGAAATTATTAGAGCTA
Organism: Peucedramus taeniatus; assembly: GCA_013400575.1. Taxonomy (NCBI): domain Eukaryota; kingdom Metazoa; phylum Chordata; class Aves; order Passeriformes; family Fringillidae; genus Peucedramus; species Peucedramus taeniatus. The sequence goes on from WBNO01033002.1 coordinate 2,780, forward strand.
GGGAATTAACTTTTTTGTTTTCTTTCCAGAAGACAAGTAGTCAATGAACAATGAATAAATGTTACTTGGAAAAAGAGTTTGTTGGCTACTCATGTATTTCCCTCATGCTTATTATTCCATTACATTCAATTAACAGTATCTTGATACATGAGCGTATTCAGCTAGGTTCTAGCCTAAATATGTTCCAGGTATTTGTCAGTATTAATTAAGCTTGTACTACAGGGACTTGAACTTGCATTTCAGATTTGCAAGTGAAACTTAAGCACAAGTCCCAGCTAAAGAAGTTAGACGAGTATCACTGTAATGAAGGTATGTGCTGGGAATTCCAAAAGGAATTCATTCTGAATTAATCTGGCAGTACTGCTTTTACTTCGAAGTTACTAATACAAATCTCACCACTTCCCTGTAACTCAAAAAGATGTTTGTTTGTTTGTATCAAGTCTGGCAGAAAAGAAAACAAATTACTGAACTGTGGTTCAAGCTTGAATCACATAATACACCAAGAAGAAAGCTAGTAGTAAGAAAGCATTTAATTTTAAAAATTCTTTTTCAAATAAATGATAGGACTGGAACATTCAAAATAAATTCTGTCACACTTTTATAGCAAAGCTGAAAGTCACAAGGGACTCATCCTGTTTTTCACTGCTCTAACAAAACCAGTTCTCTGATATTCACCCATAATAAAACTGACACATTTGTTTTACCCTTTTTCTATTACTTTGTTTAAAAAAACACATGCTTACCTCGGTTATATGTGAAATCGCCAGAGCATTGCTGCACAAAAACATTTTAAAGCACCCCAAAACATGCCTTACCTTGGTGCAGAGCTTCCCCAGGCTCCATGCTTGTCTGTCAGGATGTTGATAATTTTCTGTATTAGTTGTGTTGCAGTCACCTGGTCTCGGTACTCGGCTGCTGTGATCAAATGATGACACATTTTTTCTTCTTCCCGTTTGTCTGCAGAGTACTGGGCACACAGTGACTGGCAAGAAAATAAATACTTTATTACTCTGCATTTTAATTACACCACCCAAAGGAACTTTGAAGCACTTCATAATTAATTACTTATATAAAACCCTAGAGAGAGAAGAATTAACCCCATTTTCCACGTTTGAGAACTGAGGCCCTGCAAAGCTGCCCACAGGAAATCCACCCAGAGAACCAAGCAGAGGATCATGAATTCTTTAACTGCATCACACAGGCACACTCAAAATTTAGAAAAGCCAACACCTTAATGGCCATGAATGGCCAGACTGCATAATGAAACGTATAAAATAAAAGTGGTTATGCCTACAACAAAGTGAATAGCTTTACAAAAACAATGGCAAATTTCAGAATAATAAATGTCAGCTAGCTGACCACTCCACTCCCACGACTCTTGATTCAATATGGGGAGTCAACTGCTTGCTGTTGCTTATATAAATATATATATATATCTATGAAAGTTAAGGAGAAAAATCCACATTTTTTCAGATACAAAACAAAATGCATCTGAGGACTAAATCAATCTTTCCCAAGTGGCTTCTTGAAGTCGAGCACATTTGCAGGCCAGCATTGGAAAGTCAGTAACTTTCCCAGCAGTATTACACCTGCTGTACAAACATCTCCTACTTGCCAACCTGCTCAAGAGAAAATTCCAGCAGATAAGAACTGTAAGTCACACCTACAAACTGAACTCCAAACTATGAGAGATTCTTTGCAACAACATTGTCTCACAGTTTTGGCTTTTGTTGACCTTTTGAAAATTTGTCTGTTAATAACTCAAAAAATGAGCATCAAATTTTTATCAACCCCTCACCAAAACCCCATTTTGCTGTACATGAAAACCCACAAGAAATTCAAGTATTGGTAGAAACAGTAAAGGTTTTTCCCCACTTCAGGACTCTCTGTCTTTAATTTCAATTTTCATCTGGCAATTCCACAGATCACATATGCCAGACAAAGCATTTTGGCCTTTGTCAGTGATTGGATTATTCTATGATCTAGTTAGTGGAATGGACACAAATGTCTGCCTAAAAAAAAAAAAAAATTGCTTTTTCTTTGTGAAGCACAGCTGATGCAAACACTAGTACAATTATTGCTTAGAGGTTAGATATCAGCACAATATCATATGCTTTTCACGTTTAAAACAGTAGCAACACTTTATCTATACATATGTACAAGCCTTAGAAACTTGCTGCAAATAAAAAAATCAGCAGGCTACGAATGCTATTTATATATGTTTATACACAAATATGTATGGTCATATAAAGTGACAGAAAGAAAGAATGTGAAAAAAAACCATAAAATAAAATTTGGCCTTGTGTAGATTTTCACAGACACTAAACAACAGAAAACGTACTAACAGATGAATAAATTTTGAAGAACCATTCTAACAATTTTATATATTTCGGTATTTTCTCCAAGTTTCCCCATACTTTACAGCAATGCTCACCTGATGAGCAGGCATCCAGGAAGACTGAAGAATAAGCAGCTGACTTTCCAAGACAATGAGACATCAAAAACTGTCTTTTGTATTCCTATAAGAAGCACTCTGCCACCCCTCTTCACAAAAATGTAAGATGACTAAATCATACCCAACACTGAACAGGATTTTTCCAGCTCTTTCTCAACACAGCTGTCTTTTCCAATACATTCAACTATTTTGCACCCATGATGAGTCCGATTTCTGTTCAGGACTTTGTAAGTGTTTCACAAGCTGTTATTTTTAAGTTGCCTGAAAGGGCAGAATTCTAAAAACAAGTGAATAAGGTAAGCTAAGTAGTAAAATGTTTTAAAGTGCTCTTTAATGGATCCTCCTTTACAATTTGAACAGCAACTTTTCATATCTGACATAAAATCCATAGATATAAATCACATTAGAGGGTTATTCTTTCCCCATTATCAATCTCTGTCTCTTTATGGAACATTAAAGTCACATTTGACCTTAAAACATGATAAAATGGAAATAAAACTAGAATGTTTTGTAAAAGATACAGTGAACTTGTACCTCTTTAAAAACAGTCTCTTTATGATGTGATTTTGAACACATTCTTCATTAAATACCAACAAGGATTTTCAAAATGTAACTGTGACAAATAAATAAAAAAATTGTATTTTATTGTCCTGACAACTTCCATGAAAACACAACCAGCCTGTTATAAACTGGAAATAGAACTCCACTTTTCAGGAAATTTACCACTTAATATGAAAAGAAATTTGCAATTATACACCAAAACTGAGAAGCTCTCACAGGCAGCAATCACATAAAATTATAACATCACTCTAGGAAGAACTCAACCATTGCACGCTCTTTACAATATATATTTTACAAACAAAAACAGAAAGAAGACACAGTTTTGCCAGATTTCTGTCACGTGTATATATAGTTACTAATCCTAAGAAAATTCTGCAAGAATAACCTTCTCTTTGATCATGCAGGTGTCTCACCAGTTGTTCAGTGGTTCAGTTTCTACCTTCAATATATGCTATATATACAGCAAAATAGGAGTTATTTCTCCACCTCCCTCTCTCAAATACTTTGAATACAAGAATGAAAGAAGACTGGTTCCACTAAAAGAATCAGAAAAAGACTCATCCTAAAGTAGCCAATCACCACTAGACTATTCTGAAACCACTCAAAAGTCCTTATTTCTCTTCATTTTCCATTTTCCAGATGCCAGGTTCACCTGATGCACCGCTTCCAAAGATGCAGACATCATTCCAAACATCAGGATACAGAGTGGTACACAGTCAATACTTCACACTAAATCCCAATTATTCCATTTATGTAAAATAGAAATCCAGTTTGATTTCTGTTTCTGCACAATCTCAAAAAAATATTTTTAGGGCTTTACTTCTTTTTTAGTGTTTGATCTCTTGCACCTGCAATGTGCACCCTAGTCATGCCAGAATACGGTTTTACAAATAAGATACACAGTTAAATAGAGCTGTCAAACCTTCCTTCCACTGCTGCCTTGACCTACATGAATTTTCTTACCTACTCGGGCAAGTGTGCAATGAAACTAATCACAAAAGTAGTCCAGTCACACTTAGGATGAAACAAAGTGTTGAAAGGAGAAAAAAAATGCATTTTCATATACACACCTCATAGGTTATCTCCAAAAAGTCTTAAATTCAGTGATTGTTGAAAGTTTTACAAAGGGGAAGTGTGTTAAGCATGGAATAGAGGCAAGACCCTTGTTTTCCAGCCCTTCATCCAGGACAGAACAAAATCCTTCGCTTTGCCATTATTGCAGAACTGGGTTTTTCCTCTCTCCCATTGTCTGCCCAGACAAGCCTGCAAGCAATTTGAACACGTAGATTATCTAAAGATTCATTTTTAAGGAACTGGAATTCTGAAGGGCCACAAGGTCATCCAAAAGGCAAGTTATAGATATGAAAACAGAGTATGTTCTGTATGCAGGAAATATTCCAGAAATACTGACAGAGTGAGCTAGTCTATTCTGCCTGTCTATATTTCAGTTAAGAGAAGGATTAACCTAGTTTTTAGAACTATTATATCTTTGATCTTTACAAAAATGTCAAGTAAAAGTTTTTTTTCTGCACGGTACCATCTGCATCGTGCACCTCTGCAGCCCCAAAATAACAATGTAATGCTTTCTACAAGAGATTCAAAAGTTTAATAGTGTAGGGTTTTTAAAAGAAATATTGTACCTTTTTACTTTTATTCTTCAACTCTAAGATCACTGAACACTTTTACATACACCAGTTCCTTTGTCTAATTTAGCTAAAAGCTACTGGCTTTGTGAACAGCCTGTCTCAGAGGGTGTCACTTAGGAGGAAGAGTCATCCATAAGATAACGCACAGTCTTGCCACTAATGCAAATTCCCTGTAAATAAGGATATTTTAGTAAATTAAGGAGCTCCTCAGTCCTAGGCTTTCACAGACCTTTGCACTTGACCTCTGACCTGAGGTTTAAAGTCTGGACTAAAAATGCTACCCAGGGAAATCTTACAAAGGCTCCTGAATAAGACTTAGAAAAATGAAAGCTTAAAACCTCAACAGCGAACAAAAGTCAACCAATGACAACGTCTGACAGCCACCGTCCATTCTGAAGTGATGCCTCTGTCATCCAACGACTCCAAGTATTGATTTCTCTCAGCATGAAAAAAGCTTAAGCCAATGAAATAGATATAGCATCATCCCCCCAATAATAGCCATTAAGGTTAACACCAGCATAACACTTATCAAAGTATCTCTTCTATTTCTTCTTGTTTTAATGGACTGAACACAATGCAATGGCTTCTCATCTCTTCAACCCATGGTTTTCCAAACCTCATTTATTTACTTTTCCAGCCTTTTATCTGATTTCAACATTAAAAAGAATCTGCATCTAAATCAAGTGTTTGTAATACAAATGGGGCGGGGGGCAGCGGGGGAATGAAAAAAAAGTAGGTTTATAGCCAGACATTCCTGAGGGGGGGAAAAAAAAGTGCATTTAAAATAACAAGAGGAGGGAAAAAAGCATGCAGTTGACTTAGATCACACCAAACACAGACTGGTAAAACTATGGCCATGACCAAAAAAAAAAAAATCTACCACAATCAATTTGGGTTTGTGATTAGAGAGAAATGCAAGGATCTCAAGAGACATCTGGTTTTAATCAGTGCTGAGTCAACAGATTTACTTTTTACCTGCAAGTGTCTCACAGAAATGAGCTTTAGTAAACCCAAATAAACACTAGGCAACATCACTTTCACGCAAATTGCGTATTTCAAGTGAACCCAGTTTAGTACAGTAGGTAAATGAGACAAACTAATGTGAGTTCAACTGGGAAAAAAAGCAGCTGTCAGAATAAAGCAATAGTGAAGAGCAGAGACAAATAAAACCAGATTTCTTCTTCAGTGTCCACTAGCACCACAGACCTTTTTTTAGACTTTTTCTTTGATGCTTATCTGATGGATACTATTTGTGCGACAGCAGCACTCAGATCAGAATCAAAGAAAAAGCTTTGCAAAAACAAGATCTCTTCCTTCTTGCTAGAAACTGGGATTTGCTATGCTATTCCAGTATTCCAACTCTCTAAGCATCACTGCTAACCACTGGCATAAACAATATGCAGGCAGAAGTGTTCTTTTCAAGTCCAAGGACCTGTTTTTACTGCACTTATGTCCAAACATTTTGCATTCAAATCACACACTAGGATAGGAACTTTCCTCCCTTCCCCTTTTGCAAATCCAGTTTGTTAGCAGTTCTTTTATGCTGCACTAGTTTAAAACAGTCTAAGTGCCTAAAAGCAACACACTTCGGCAATAAATTTAACATTTTTTGGGTTCACATCTTCTAAGTACAAGGCATTTTTCAAGCTAGAAAGAATCCAAGTACCATTCCCTATGCTCTAGAGACAGTAAAGATCAGGTGGCTCTGTGCTCTCAGGTTTGATATTAAGCAAAGGAGCCAGGGATGATTTCTTCAGCCATTCCCCAAGCACACTACATCACTCTTGTGACATTCAGTGGCTTCAACACCACCTCAGAGATTAGCGCTGTATTCACTGAAGAACTTCCAGTCCAGTGCAACAAGCAAATCAAACCCACAAACAACTTCTGGAACTGACACACTCCCGCATTTTATAAGGAACATCCACTCTGTCCAAAAAAATTGCATATACTTACATAATCTAAAGATTAGATTACACATTCTTAGTGAGGGCCAAACTAAGGTCACACTGTTTTATTTCACAGGTGTTGGATACTTGGTGTTGCTATCTTTTCATATCGTCCTTTCTATGCAACCTAAGTTTTAAAAACGGGGTAATATTCCTTTTAATTAGTTAAAAACTCATAAGTGGGCCAAATACAAAGCTCTGGAATTCATTCCCACACCTCTGCAACTGCCTCATTCCACTGAGGCGCAGTAAGGATTTCCATTGCCTTAAAGGTGGGAATAAAGCAGTTCAGCAGTTTTGGCCCCAGCAGCCAGATGACTGCTTCCCTAGGACTCAGATTTCCAGACACCCTGCTGCTAGTACAGTTCTTTTACAACTCACAGCACCAAGGCTTGGCACAGGAGGGACACCTGAACAGACTGAAAGTCACAAGCAGTTCAGATGGCACAGCTAAACCTGAAATGAAGTCTCTAAGAGCGGATAACACACACCAGTGAGGATTTTTGAACAACACAAGTTAGTTAAGAAGCCTTTAAAAGTACCACATAAAAAACAATTTTTCACAAATTTTGTATCAGATTAATTCTAAATAATTTTTCATACTTGTGGCAAAAGGTGCATTTCTGTAAGTGGGGAAACAATAATACCTTAAAACATAGAAAAAATTGACATTCTCAATGAGTGGGGAAATGTAACCAGAATGATTCAGACAATCAGATAAACCAAAGGATAATTTGGAACCTTATTACAAAATACCTTGTAGCACTAGTTCCCCTTATAAGTGGTACGGAGCATTTTGTAATAAAGTTCCAAATAACAACACTAAAAATGTGGCTTCAGTCTCTGGCTATAAAAAAAAGTGAAAGGCATTTGCATGACTTAAAATTCTTTAACTTCAATAGCTATCGAAGAGACAGCTATAAATACTTAGGTATATCAGTATTTAATACCTGACTTATGTTAATGGTCTCAACACTTACCTTGGAGGAATGTGTATTTCTACATAAGATTCGTTATAATATAAGAAGTCACATTCATATTGCATGTAGAATCCTAAACAAAAATAATCAACATGCCTCTGTTGATTTTGTTATTTACTGCTTGATATTCCTGCTACATCACACTTACTAAATTTCCCTATACATTTGCAAAACACATGCAAAGAAAATTCATTTCCAGCCAAAATCCTCTTCATAAACAGTTTCCAAGCTTGTGTAAAGTTCCAGCTTTGCAAAAGGCAGAAAGATTAGCCCCTTGAGATACCCCTCCAGTCTGGGGTCTGTGGTTCTGGTTCTATTTTATACATAGCTCCCCTCAAACACTTTTCAGCTTTCCACGTTTAGCGTCTTGGATTCAGAACACAACTCTGATTTTAATCCAGGAGGATGTATCAAAACCTATCAATTCATGAACAAAGAAGAGAGAGATCACATTCATTTGAGATAACAAACATTGAGGCATAATAATTTCCTATCTTGCCAAGACGGGTTGCATGCCAGTGACAAGCACATCTTTAACAAACATCAGTTCTTTGGATACCACATTGTTTTCAGACCTGACTGGGTTCCTAAAGATGTCACTTATGAGTCTTAGTGGGAAAATTAAAAAAAAAAGTTAAAAATTAAAAACATGTAATTGTCCTTACAAACATAAATTCATTTCCCAAAAGGGAACTCATCTGTCCTTCACCAGTTTCTACCATGGTTGCTCCAAGAGCTAATTTAGTGGTCTTGATGTCTGACACTTCAGGACCTTTGCAGCCTCTCACAGTGGAGAATGAGCACCCTGACTGGCACATATCCTTGAGCAACACTGCTAAATAGGACAAACAGATTTTTTGGCAAAGTGTTTCCTTCCCACACATAGAAAAAAGCCCTTTAGTTACTACCATTAAGTGATCTTCATCTGCAGAAACATTTTATTTAATTACTAAGGAAAAGTATTAAGGGTGGGTTTTGGTTTGTTAGGGTTTTATTGGTCAGAAAAAATTCGATTACTAGTGAGAATCTGTGAAAAAAGGAGGATTACATGGAATTTTATTCTAAAGTCTATTCAAGAATAACATGTTCAGTGCTGCCAATTTACAAGTTTCTAACTTACACTCCAAAATTGCTCTTTACCTCTTTGAAAAATGAGATTCTTGAGAGGCTTATTCTTTCCAGGACCAAGTATTTTAAAAACAAGATATTTTTATTAGGATGACGATGAAATGGCAAAGACCAAAAAGAAAAAGAAAAAAAAAAAAAAAAGGAAAAGAGAAGTATTTTTTAAATATGGTCTATATGGTCTTTTATAGCAGTTACTTTTTAAAATCATTCCTAGTCACTTACTTTGGAAATATTTTCAGAGTCACAATCCCAGCTTTGGCTTAACCTCTGCCTTATCTTGAAGCCTCCTGTCAGAGTTCCTATAGCATCAAACTATGAAAAGCAAATTGTTTTAACTTTATTTTTTCCCCTCTCCTTTTTTTCCAGTATTCTATGTTTTATGTTTCATTCCACCTAGTGCATGAGACCTTTTCCTTTATGATTGATTCTCATGCATTAAGGTAACATGATTTTTAATTTTAGAACAGCACGAGATGTATATGAGGTTCTTTTAACTAACAATTTTTTATTCAGAACAAGTTCTACCACCCTTGAAAGGTTGACATTTGGCTCTAAAATTTGTTGGGGGCAGGATAATTTAATTTCTTTTATTACTGGTTGGTTTTACTATCCATAAAAAGACAGCATTTGAAATATTCCCATTACTGAAAGTATGAGAAGACAACAGCCTCCGGGTTTTTTTGCAGCAATCTTCAGCGAAAAACACTCATTCATACAACTCTAGATCCTTATACTGAGCAATATGGAACACAAACTGAGAATATTGCTCTAAAATTTATTTTTTTTCTTGCTTTCTTGGTGTAAATGAAAAGACTGCAACAATGCAAGAGACAGTATTGCAACTACCACAGATGCTCCCTCCAGAGAAATGAAGAACTATGTAGCACCAGGCAGTTTCTACTGGCATAATCCTTTATGTTGTCAATTTTAATTAAAAAAAATATATAATACTCCCTAAACAATTTGTTTACCTTTACATAAGAACAGGTAAGAGCCTGTCTTCTAGGAAAGAATTTCTAGATTTTCTCTTTATTTCTCATTTCAATGCTACTTTTCAGAACTTGTGAAATATACCAATTTCAAGGTTATGATGTTCTTGTTGAGTTTTGATTTTGGCTCTGTTTAAGTTCAGCATACAAGGTTTTTCTCTCTGTTTTGGGTTTGTTAGTCTTAAAATGGAATGAGGGTAATTTCATAGTACCCCTCAATACAGTTATCAGCATTTTCTACCAACAGATGAACGCAGTGATGTTGGTGTAAGACCACAAAATAGATTACACATTCCAACTGCACAAATCCTGCTTAACTAGACTTTGCTAATTGACGTTAATTCAGTATAAAATAATAAATTTAATACTTGGAGCTTGTTATGTTTAGAGCACAATAGCCATGCAGGATAAAAAAAAGCAACACAAATTCTTTGGATTTTTAAAATACAAATCTGAGTTATGGTTTGAATTACAGATCACTCATTAAAATTATAGGTTTTGAAATAAAGTACAGTGACTAATCAAAATCAGCAACTTCCACCAAGCATGCACAAAACCGAAAGAAACTACTGAAATTACATAAAACATTATATAAAACACATGTAAGCAACAGTTATTGGACATACCAAAGAGTCATGTAACAATATCTCTCACACACTTTAACAGCTTCAGTTACACTCCAGCCAATAAAGTACCTCTAATATTCAAAATTTCTGAACAGCTTCAAACAATTGTGATTCAAAAATAAACCAGGAAACATTCTTCCCTCCTCTCATGCTGACCATATGAAATTGCCTTGCAAAACAGCATTGGGCCAGTGCCAAGATGAGTGATGATGGTTACAGGGCTCTCAACAACTGCTTAGAAATAAGAGATTTGGAGTTTCTAACAGGCTGCACAGGAAAAAATAATCAACAATTATTTTAGAAGTCAGAATATCTGATTTTTTTTTTTCTTTTATAAATTTTCCCTTGGGACCAAGGAGAATGGAGCCAGCACAGCTCAGGATGACCCAGTCCTGCTGGTGGTAGTGGAGAGGTGACAGGGCCAACCCTGGCCTCTGGTCCCAAGTTATGACTACATTTCTTTCATAAGTTCCACACGTTCTCTATAATATAGCAATCAGTAATTGAGAATTTTGCCTGCTTTATCTGTTGAGGACTGGCATCAGCCACAAAAGATGGAATCTCAAACTGCTCTAAGGACAACAGACAATTCAGGATAGTTTTGTAAGACTTAAATCTCGAGTTTCTACAAGGACAGGCAGGGAAAAGGCTTGAAGTAGCACAAGCATCTCAAAATCCATTAGGCCATAATCTTGGCATTACTACTTAGACTTAGAATTCAGTCCTGTAAATTTTTGACAAAACACCCCCCCAGTACCTTTACACTAGGCAACAAAAGAAAAAAACATGGAATGATGACCAAAGCACTTGCACTGCTCATCATAGTCACTATCATCACCTTCCGGGCCCTATTTCCAAGAGATCAAAATCTTTTCTTTTAACATGGCCATAAATCTTTGAAGATGCATTTTCTAAGCAGTGAATTAATAACAAGGACTTAGAAATGTGAGCAGGAAACAGGTGGGAGGGAGGAGTGTTGAGAAAAGTAACAGGAAACATCTTGCATGAAGGAAATATTGAGGACGACTTGGTTTTCTGATTGGTAAATCTTTCTCAGGATTGACTCTGCCACTTCCAGTTGGATTCCAGATTAACAGTGAAATCTAGAGGTTTCTAAGTCACTTGGAAGCTTACCTGACAAAATAATCACCAGAAGAGCAACTTAACTGCCTGACACATTCGTCTTCATGATCTGAGACCATCTCAAAGGAATTGGCTCAGCTTTCTCCCATTTAGGTCAAAGAGAAAAACCAGTAGATAAACTCATTCTGTAAACACTATGATAAAAGAATAACATGAAGCAGGAAGAAAAAGATTTTTTTAACTCTGTTATAGTGATTCCCACTTTAAATACAGGGAAGTTAAGATAAAAACCTGGACTGCAAAGTAGTGAGGTAGAAGAGGCAATGTGAAAGGACCTTTCCATTCCAGTTAAGAATGCTGATTAGTGCAGTCTTGTTCCCTTTCCTGGAAAGCTGCATAGATCTACTCAGAAACAAAAGGCTACCTTTGGAAAAGATTAGGATTATCACTCCTGGATGGATGTGGCTTGACAGTTTTCCACCATTTTCACCTCCCTGGATCCCAGACATCCCCATCTACTACAAACTACAGATAATTTTATCAATTTAGTTGTAAAATCTTTATTTAAGCAATTGCTGTCTCTTTTCAACCATCACTAAGGAAGGTTTTTATTTCTGCACGTCACAATATTTTGCATTCATAATGGAGCATTTTCAGTGAAAGACTGAAGCTTTCAATGGAACAAGAAAGTAAATTCTTACACTAAATGCTACATTTTGTACAATTTTCTCCTCAATAATATACTAAAAGATAAAAGAGAAAAATACTCTATGGAAGAAATATAGGTAACAATAAAAACCTTGACTGTAAGTGCTTTCAGGCACTACTGACAAACACCTTCAAACATTTTCTAAACAGTATGTTGTCTTAAAGCTGATTTTCATAAGTCGTCTTCATGAACATCAAAAAATAAACCTGCAGGCATCAACTTTGTCATGCCTCAATCAGGAGACAACATTAACTACAAAATAAGACAATTCCTACTATGATTTTAGTCCAAACAAGAGAATGATGAGGGTAATCACAGCTGACTTAACCAAGAAGCCATAGGTCAAGACAGGTAGTTACTCAAAATACGGACCAGAATTTTAGTTCATTACTCTATAGGGTAAGGTATGATATGTCTTTTAGGCACATCGAAACCTGGTTTGGGGTTGCAAATCAATCTAACATGAAGATACTTGTTCTTCCTTCCTTATATAGAAATATCAGTGTGCACATGCTTGGGTAAATAACGCAGATAAAAAGCTCACTTTGTGACCCTAGTAAGGTTCAGAGTTTTAAATTATTATTTTTTTTTTTACATTCAACTCTAGACAGTAGTTTAGTGAGTCAGTAAATGAGTGCATACTGCAGGTACACAAATGTTGTACATGGTCTGTTCTTGTACATACAGCTGCAGAGTGAGCTGCCTTCATAAAATCACTTCTAAATTTGCATTTCAACCACCAGATACTACAAAAAAAATTTTACAAGTAACACAAATAACAACATCCTAATATCTATATGCACCAGTCTACCCCAGTAACTTCAGAACTGAAAAGCCTTCACATGAAATCCAGCTACAGTCAAGTGGATAGGTTATAACCTATCCAACCTGTTCAGACCAACAGTCTGAACTCAGGTCAGTCATAAATAGTGTTTGTAACTTGGACGCTTTTGCCAGGAAAAGCCAAATGAGAGAAAAACCATGCAGAGACAGCATGAGAGTACAGGGAATTATTTTACAATTTTGTGACCGCTTTCCTCAAATTATGTTATAAGCAACCTTTTTACATAAAAACAATACTTTTGAAAATTAAATTGTATTTATAATATTTAAGACTACTGACAAAAGACTGTCAAATACATCTGGCTTACAAATTATAATATTTGATAATTGTTGTATCAAAAGCTAACACCCATTTAGCAATCAGATGCATATTTCATCCTTAATGAAGGCCTGAAAAGAAGAGTTCACTTTATTCTGGATACAGGTATCAAAGTAGTTCTCACAAAGCAACACTGGTGCATCATCTAAGGATCTTTTTCACATTAAGAATCCTATTAGAAGGAAAACACTAAAAGGTAATTGAATTTCCCTCAGTTATCTTCATCTCTGTCAGCTCCTGCTACAATAACTTACTCTCCAGAGCAGAGATAACTCAATTCTGTCTAGCAAGCATATGTTATGAATCTCCAAAGCAAACTTGTCTAAATCATTCTGGTCTTCTATCAAGGTTGGCTGTAGATATGAACTCTGTCAGAAAGCAAACAAATTTATTTTTATTTATTCAATAATTTGCTTCCCTGTGCCTTGATGGAAGAATCTTAAAGATATAAATGTTTCCACCACTTCTGGTATTATAAAGACTGGTTAAAAACATTTCATCTGAAAGTTAATGCTATTAAAAACTCTTTGATTCTCTAGTTTGTTTTAACAGAAAAAAAAAAAAAAGCAGTTTTGGGTTCCTGTAGGCAAATAGAATTATCATGCTGTAATTGACACTTTTTTCAGAATGGTTTTGATATTTATATTTTCACCTTCAGTGGAAATGTGAAATCTGAAAATAACAACAGAAGAATACTCTATTTTTTTTCCATCAAAGCTCTTAAAACATCAGTAAGCACAAATCCTCCACTCACATAAACAAACTACTTTAAAACATCACATTTTGGGAAGGTATCATGACTTATCTAGACCAACATCACAAAGCAAAATAAAAGAAAAAGCAGCCAAAGAAAGGGTATATGACAAGAATCAGTAGAGCTAATTCCAGAAGGAGAGGAGAGAAAATATGAGATAACGGCCTGGTCAAACTAATATTAACTGCACAATTCCTCTCAGTTTGTTTCAGGCTCTCCAACATATATGTAAAAACAGTCTGCAGAATGAGTGAATAATGAATTGAGAGAGTAGGAGATCTGAGGAACTGGAGGGGAAGCTTGGAAGACAAAGTTATCATAATAATAACACAGCACAGGAGCTTCACCTTAGATAATAAACACAGAAAATAATCTAATTTTAGATACAAAATTATGTCCAGTGCATTCACCTTTATCTTTTCTCCTTTTTGCGACAATTTGGCAGCTATTAGAATTAATCCTTCATTACACTTGTTGGAGTCAGCCTCCCAATTGTAATCATTGAGTGTAGTCATCAGCCATTATTTGCAACAGCTTTATTCTATTAATTACAACAGCATTATGAACAGAAGGTGCTCTAGGAAATACTGGTTGTGATCCATGTCTCCTTATCCAACCTGACTCACTACCAGGGAAAAGGCATTTTATAACCCAAGCATCACTTCAAATTGCAGAAGAGTGGGAGTGTATTCTGGGAGAGTGTTACTGCATTTTCCCTTTCAATAAGCTCTTCCTTAAGAATGCAGACTTTGACATAGGGTAATAGGCTTGACAGTGAAGCCCAAAAATAATAAACACATAACACGAAGAAAATAATGCTAAATGAAAATAAAAATAACTTCAAGTTTATAACTGAGCAGACTATTTAAGTCCAACCTACCACTTGAAATACTGAAAAAAACACCTTCAGGTATATGGACCCTGAAGATCTTCTGTAACCTTGTCAGCTCCAATATCAGAATTATTTTAATGTAATGTCTTCTCATTTAGATCAAACTGAATTACAATAGAATACATAGGAGAGATGTGTACTGTCACCAGTGATTTTTCTTCAAAGCTGAACAATTCCTAACACTGTTCTTAAAATAGTACATAAGCAACACAAGTTATCTCTGGACAGAAATTTTAGAATCAAATATCCAATCAAGCACAAACAGGATATTTGCTTTGTTAGTGCTAGAAAATTACATTCTATTTACACTGTATTACTTCAGTCTGGATTATTTAAGAATCATAACCTGGCATGAGCTACCATGAAAGTCTGTACATGAATAATAAATAAGGCAAACAATACAGATTTATTTTTCATGAATAGGTGAGAACAACAACATTTCTGATGGGAACATCTCATTTGAAGCAAGAAATCTCTTACCTGGCTAGCTTAATTTTCATACTATAAATATAAAAAGATGCAGAAAAACATGGAAAATGTTTTAAGAGACAACACAAAATCAGTATAAAAAGATACAATATTAGGGATTCAAAGGAAACAGATGCCATCCAAAAGAAGGCTTTTTAAAAACAAACAAAAAGCTGGAACAGTTAAGCTGTAGAAAGAATATTAAATTCTTTAGTAAGTCTCCCCAAACAAGGAAGAGAGAAAAATATGTTAACTATTTCATGATAGTTTTAAAAACAGAATGAAGCAGGTCAAAAGAGATGGAGGAACAATTGCATAAAAGCCATAAAAAGCAGCATTAATTTATTTTTCAAACAAATCAGGAGGAGGAAGCCCATTAAGGTGTCTCTGTAGAGCTAATAGAAGATCAAAGGGTAAAAAGCGCTCCTGGAACACACGACCACCCCAGAATAGAGATGTTATAAAAGAAAACTGGGACAAGAACAACTGCTGAGACCAGGCAGTGTCCACTCAGGTGATCCAGAAAAACTCAGGGAAGAGCACAGCCATCAGCTGCATTGTTCTTGTTCAAACTGCCTCAGTGCCAGAGGAGAGAAATATGCCAAATGGACTCTGGAGGACTGCAGGGAGCAACATGGCAATAAGTCTGAAATTTCTAAAAGGCAAACTTGGAGCTGTGTTTAAAGCAAAAAGCAAACAAAGGAATAAACACACTGGCAAGAGCCATCATTGCCTTTGTAAAGGAAGTCAGGCTGCATTACACTTATTTCAACAAGCCACTCGAGACATAGACAAAAAATATCCAGCTCATCAAGTCTGAATGCCAAAAAGATATTTAAAGAAAGGCAGGATGAGACAGGGCAGATAGAACATCTTATGATGGAGTTCAGATGTATTCCCACAGCAAAAGATAAGTCCAAAGATCTACAGAAAGTAGATAAGTTTATTGGTAATTTCTAGTGAATACAATAATCTGTGTCAGAACTTAAGAGAGGGGATAAACAGTTTTAAAAGGGAAGCTTATCATTCACAGGAAAAGTAAGTAGGTGTGTTAAATATGTGAAAGAAGTGAAAAAGAACAGAAAAAGTTCAAATCTTAAACATTGTAAAACACTGTGCATGACCTTCCTGGATATTTTTTTTTTTCAAATTACACTTAGTTAGTCTCCTTCATTTCACATGAGACAATCCCAAAAGTTGCCACCTCAGGAATAAAAGAAATTTAGTCTCCTAGTTTGGGACTTGCCAAGATATTGCAGCAGAACAAAATTGGTTAATCCTCCCATGGAAAAAAAAAATATTCTCCTATGCTCAGCACTTTTAGAAGTGTTTATAATACCTCAAAAATATGTTTAGAAATAAAAGTCGATTTTATTTTCTTCCTACTACTGACAGACAGATGGTGCTGTAACACCTAAACGTCCCAATGCAAAGGGCAGCATTTATTTAAAAATTTAAATTTGAGAGTCAAGCCTGTTCATAGCAATATGTGCAAAGCCTTATTTTTCAGTGAGGGAACATCTAACTTCCTTTGTGTTGCCCCATTACATTTTCGCAGTCTTAATGCCAACAACTTTTGGGTGCATTCCTGCAGCTTGCACTATCCTTTATCTCCATGTGTTCTGTGGAGAACCATTGCTGCTGACCCATTCTAAAAGAGAGAATTCCTACAGAAATCACTACAAAATCTTTTGTTTTAATAAACAAGGACATTACTATTAAGTGCTGAAAAACACTTAATATAAAAGGATTTGTAAGAGCCACAGAAGGTTTTTTCGATGCACAAGTTCTATAACAAACCAGCTTCTGTTAAAACCACTGGAAAACTATGGAGGATATGGACCCAGGAAAGGATTAAAACCTTCTTTCCCACAGTAACTTCTTATTACATATAGAAGCAACAACCATCTACAGAAACTACAAAAATCTCAAATACCTTTCCATAATTATTTCAAGGGCTCTCAAACATTCCCTCTGACTTACAGGTATTCTGTCAGAATTGACTTGCAGTAATTTTTAGTCCCTTCCTCTGATACAAATAATGTATTCCAACATTTAATGCTTAGTGCGCCAAAGGGGAAAAGATCTGGAATACAGAAGATTGTGCATCAAGGGAAGCACTGGATTTTGCTTTCTGCCAAGGAAACAAAAATCAAACAGCTCCATCCAAGTCACTATTGCAACGCTTGCCTAGCCTTGCATCCCACCTCTGTCAAGGCAAAACCAGTTTTAAGATTCATTTCCCAGCAGGAGCCATGAAGTAAAACATTCTGTTTATTACCACAGCCTGTAAATTGACACTGAATAAGAATTAAAACTGTGAGGAAGTCCATGTCTTCCGCATGAAAAAACATAACTGAACACAAAAGGGCAACAAATTTTACAGCAGCTGGAAATGCTAGATTTAATTATTGAAGAGAAATCATGCAGAGAAGTTAGCTGCCTAGCATGATTTATAACGAATGCAAAGGGAAAGTCATGTAAAATTCTCAGTTAATGAACAGAAAGCCAATAACAAGAATGCCAGCACTTTCTATTTCTATGGATGACAAGAATTTGGAAAAAAAAAGACCAAAAATTCAAGGGTATGACACCACACAATCTTTCAAAAATGATACTTTGAGGAGGCAGGTTATTTTGCCAATTAGGGTAGCAGTAACATTTCACTGAAAAAGTACCATGGGGTTTGTTTTCCTCAGAATGAAAAATCCTTGTCCAGCCATTTCAGAAAGTTTTCTGAAAATTATTGTGTGGCATTCTCCACTGCTCTTCTACACACACCATAAAGTACAACATTATGAATAGTTTTGTATTGCGCATTTTCCCCCTTTTTCCTAACTTTTCATGTGAATCTTCCATGCAAAAAAACACCAAAAACACCAAAAATGAGAGAAAACAAACAAATAGCAAAAAAAGAAACCATGTTCCTGGAGCAGTCACCAAAAATACTTTACTCAAACACTGAGACTTGGTATCATAGATTTTTGCCTAAATCCAGTACTGCCATCCAAGAGCAAACTAAAGCTTCACTATAAAGATGAAACACTGAACAGTCCATGCCTAAAAACCTTGCAGGTTTACTTATTTAGAGTTCTATAAATATGTATATTCACCCAGAAGTACATAACGGGATTTATATAAGACAGGAGGCATAGCCAAGGCAATGGGCACTTCTGTCATAAATTATAAAATAAAGTCAATTAGAGTACAAAATTTCCTCCCCCTCACACCAAATCAAATTATTCCCATAGGTCTGACTCCACAGCAGCCTGCACAGATAATCTAAGACATAGTGAGAATCACCACATTTTTCAAGGTAATTTCTAGAAAACAATCTGAGTAGGAACATGAAATTACCATAAAGGGGTTCCTCTTCAGGATTTTCAACTCTGCCAAATACCGAGGGTGAGATTTTTGAAAAATACCTGAGACATATGTAGATATAAATCCCAGGGACAATGGAGAAAATTTAAGATTATAAGGTATATGTTAGAAATGCTCACATTCCCACATTCACTGCAAAAAATGTGTGTTTCATTGGTACCTCATTACAGAAATGAGTAGAATATTCCTTCATCAGGCTTCACACTATAAAATGAGTATGTCTTAAGTTTCCTGGTTACCTCCCCATATGTCTACATGCATAGATGGAACTACTCCTTATACAGGTAGCAGTGAAAAGACACAAAGTTTCTGAAAGAGAAAATTGCCATGAGAAGAAACAAGTAGAATAGAAAATATTTCTTTTCTATTCCTTTCAGTTTAAATCTATCTCTCTGAGGCACTCAAGGTTTACTGCACACCCAAAGTTACAGCACAAACTGGAACAACAAGACTGAAAAAAAGAAAACAAAACCCAAAACTATCCTTGCTTGAGAGACTCCTCCCATGCTTTCGGTCATCCCATCATATGGAAAGGGTTCTTCTCCATGTTCTTACCAGCACAGGGCACTTACACAGAGACAGAGCAAAGCCCAACCAGACCTTATACAGCTAAGTTCACACATGCTGCATTTGCTGTTGCTTCTCTGTCTCCTCCTGGATCGGAAAAAAATGATAGGTGGACATTTCTCAAAGCACTTCTGCAAGGAAAACAACTCTCCTGTATTTGCAATGAGTTAAGAATCAAACAGGAGTGGCACTCCATGCAATTTTTAAACTATCACCTGTCAAATAATTTCTTGCATCACATTTCTAAGATGCAGTTTTCAGCACAGCAGTGTTTTTCCTGTATTATCTATTTTCCTAGGTTTTTTCTTCCTCTTACCATGACCATCCTTACCCCAGTTATAAGTGAATATATACAATTACACATAACTAGAGAGCTTCATTATGAAGCTTGCCTAAATTTTCCATTGCCTTCTCCTGCCTCTCTGTGCTCCAAATACCAGACTTCAGTTTTAAAAAGTAAAAGACAACTTGCCTTTTACTTTTAAACTGTCCATATAACATAGTGCAAACCTATTCAAAATCTGACTCAGATATTGCAAGGCTCATCTTCATCATGACTTTTAGAAATGGAGAATTACAATCAGGTAGCAGTAAAAATACTAAAGATCTTTAAAAAGAAAATTGGGGGTTGGATTTTTGCTGACCCAGTGTTAACATGGATTATTTCATATGCAATATCAAACACCAGACTTGCAAGTCTGGATTTTAAAAAAAAGAAAGAAAAAAAAAAAACACAAAACAACAGGTGTTCTTTCCTTATTTCTCATCTGAGGGCCTTTATCCCTCCTCAACCAGTCTCATCTCCTTTTTCCACAGCACTCAGAGGGCAAAACTTTCTTCTGATCTGGACCACACATGCCCATCCCAACTGTTTCTTAAAAAAACCTTCAAGTAGTAATTAACAGAAGAACAAAACAGTTTTAAATGTGATCAAATCCACATTTTCATATACATCATTTTCCTGGGCTAAATCTTATAGGATCACTCCTCTGCTCACTTTCTTCAGCTATCACATTTTAAGACATGGATGGAACACGGAACACTAAAATTTCTGATTGTTAATGTGGTACCTGCAGACTCAGATGGATATGACTAATGGTTCCTCTTTCCACAAAGAACACAACACTGAATGAAGTCTGCCACAGACATCAGGTTCTTTACACATTTGGTAGAATCCAATAGTTGTATATCCGTAGTTTCTACGCCTGTGGAAGTCATACTGGATCAAAGTTTTTCCAACACAGGAACAATACTAAACTGGATAAACAGACTGCTGATATTTGAGTACACTATTTTCCATTTAAGTTTCACTTGATGAGTTAAACCTCTTGAGCCACCACCGCTGAGACAGGACAGATTCAAACCAGCATCAGCCTAAAATATCAGCCAACACTCATCCTAGAGTCTTGTCACAGCAGAAGTCAGAGCTATATTAAAAATGTAAGTTGATGCTCTGTTTAAATTTCTTCCAGACACCATAAAAGGTATCTTGAGGGTGAACTAGGGCTGAGTGCAGCTGTCACTGAACAACTGTATTCACAGAGAGCCTGTATTTATATGACAGAACCCTTCATTTCTCTCACGTTTCCTACATACACACCCCCCTCTTTCCAAAGAGTTTGCATCTGAAGGGAAAAAGTGGGCTGCTCATCTAATCAATAACACCATGTCATGCATGGAGCTTCTGCATAAATCCAGAGCAAAAGATGTCAAGCATGTCCCAGTCCAATGATTATCAGGCAACAGAGCAAAATGATGCACTTTTCATCTCCACAGGACTGTCGCCAAACCCTTGATGTAATAAATGAAACATGCCTGCTATTTCACCATTGCAGAACAGTACTGTAGATACCTTCCAACATCTCTGTTTGCAGGAGGGGGTAACTAGCTCTAGATGAAGTGCAGATATGTTATTAGACAACGCACAGCTTGAATCCCAGGGCCAACACAGATGACCTTTAGAACATAAGCACTGTCTAAGACAAATATGCTTTCATCTTTGGGGAGTATTTTTTCAAGTAAAGATTTAAGAGGAAAACAGTTTAGAAATACGTTAAGCACAAATGTGCCTTCAATCTTTTAATGCTTCCTTTTAAAAACAAAACCACAAGTAATATCACATGTCAGAAGAAAGAATTAATACTCTTTAAGTAGAATATTAGTGAATTGAGAGAGATTTAGCTTCATCTTCATTTACCCAATAATTAAAGCACAGGGAAAGCTGATATATAATGTAACCAAGATCCTAAATTGGAGGTATGACCAAAGTGATTCAGAAAAAAGGCTTGTGTTTTTGTTTGAAGTAATACAAGTTTATTACAAAAACAGAGACCATCATTTCACTTTAGATTCCCTTAAGTGGGATAAAAATGTGAAAACATAACTAAACCACATTGAGGCATGTAAAACATAGGGAGAATGGGTTTAGACAGGGATTAGTTAAATAGCAGATGATACAAAACAATAAAAGAAAGTAATTTCTCATTTTGCACTTCACAGGCTGTTACCACTTATCTTCAGCAAAGTGGTTTTTTTCAGAGCTGTATCTTGACTGTGATTCTAAGCAGCTTTAACACATACTGTGCTATTTGCTAAATGGAAAAGAGCAGCATTGGTATGATAAAATTCTTACCCCTACAATCTATGGTGTGCAGATTTCAGCAAGTTCTGAGCTGCTCTGCTCAGCCTGTTTTTCCATCAAAAGTTAGCAGCAAACTTATCAAATTACCCTACAACTGCAAAGCACCACTCAGAGTGGAACATCCTGAGGCTTGCAAAACCCATATCACAGCCTGGAATCCTTAAACATAGTGGGATGGTTATGCTTTTGTATTTTGCTTTTTTGAAACAAGATTTCCTTTCATACCTCAAATTCAGCATGGCGGTTAATATCCTCTGCCCTCTGTCTGCTCAGGATAAATTCTGCTTCATTAGCCACTCGTACCAGATGCTCCTTCATGGTTTGACTCAGCAACCTGAGGACAGAGAAGATTTAGGAACTGCCTCGCCTTAAGAGAATGAAGTTCAAAAATAAAAATCTGGAAATAAAGTATATATATGCAAATATGTTGGGCTCTTATGACTGACTTTATTGTGCTAAGAAAACAGCATAAATAAGGTTGGAGGGTAATTCTCTGGCAACTAGTATAACAGCATTTCTATAATAAACCAAAGTAAATATTTAATAAAATGTAAACACTCCAGACAGTCATTTGTTTTACCTGAAATAGAGACATATAAAAAAAATCTTTCACATCCACCAGCATATAAAGTAAGCAGTTTTTGCATACAAACATCCACAGTTAAAGCTCTATTTACATAATACATATTTACATAATTGATGTAAAATCTAAACTTAAAAAATTGCAATGCAATACAGTTTTTCCTCCAAATGCAAGATTGAAATTTTACGGTAAGTATACATTTAAGTAATATTTTCAGGATTATAAAACATTCTCAGACTCACAAATGAAATGCTAATATATACATTGTTACAGGTTATGTACAGAATACAGCTGTAATTCAAACTGAGATTTCTGAGGCCTTCATAAACCCTGAGTTTATGAATGGCAGCAGAGCTGACAGACTGAATTACAACCCAATTATTCTCTGAGTTCACATATTGTTACTAAAAACATTTCCTTTTTAATTAGTTACATTGGGATTTAGAAAGTTAAAACTGGCCATACAGGAGCCACACTGTTTTAGAAGGTGCGCATTTCCACAGGATCACCCAAAGATACACCAGATAAATCCATCACATGCTCTACTGATTAATTCTTAAAAATATCTGTTATTAAATCTTTTTTTTTTTTTTTTGCAAGGCTTCCAGTTGTAGAAAAAAGAGCACCAGAATGTAAAATCACTTCCTTTCCTTGCACATATAAACTAAAGTACATTTCAACAAGTTCAGAGTGTATTGAACGGCCTTCTTTACAACCACAAGATTTATTATGCAGGATGTCTTCTAATGCATCCAATGTTAATTTTAACTCCAATAACTTATTTATCTGAAATAAGGATCCACCTGTCTCTAACTGTATGTTCGAAAGAGTGATGCTTTGCTGTCTCTTTTCCTATGCTTTCAGAATCCCACACTTGCAGGAGACTTGCAGGTCACATGCCTGCAAGGCGGAACAACACCTGAAGTTCTTTGTTCACTGCCCCTCTCATTCCAGAAAACTGCAGCACAGCAGCCATGTGAGACCACGAGCTCAGGAACCAGCCAAATTGGTGGATTAATCTCTCCCCATAGATGAAGTCTTGAAATAAGAAATATGCACAATTCACTCTTTGAGATGTGACTTCACCTTCTGTTTGGGGAGGCTTGTACAACAGCTGCTAGTTTGAAACCACATTACAAGTCTTTTTTTTTTTTCTATTTTTACTCACTGTTAGAAGAG
Organism: Peucedramus taeniatus; assembly: GCA_013400575.1. Lineage (NCBI taxonomy): Eukaryota > Metazoa > Chordata > Aves > Passeriformes > Fringillidae > Peucedramus > Peucedramus taeniatus. The sequence goes on from WBNO01033002.1 coordinate 26,536, forward strand.
ATGTAGCTGTTGGGCAACAAGCACACAATTCTGCCAATTTATCTGCATGCATTAGTGACAAACCAGAAAAAGATTTCAAGTGTTTGACTCTTTCTCCATGATCTCCAGTAACACATTCAGATCTGACACATAAGCTTTTAAATAAACTCTTTTTTATTGAACTAAGAACTGTTCAAAATATTAAGGGGATCACAAACACTCACATACTACGATATAATGTATTACAAGTTGCAACTGGAATACAGTTGGACAGTATTCCATTATTTTCCCTGAGTCTGTCAATACCAGTACCTTCTGCTAGCTTGATCAGACTTTGAAAAATACCAGCTGTCTTCTAAAAGATCTATTTTTAATCTAACACTAATTATACACTGAGTCACATTTTTTTTCATCTGTTTAAGGAAACACCCTATCACAAGACATTTAGTAATTGTCTTAACACTTTACAACATGGTTTTCCTTTTTATCTACCAAACATGGTAGATAACTGGTTGGTAGGCAGCCCAGCATCTGCTATGCATGTCCAGAAAGGACGGATGTGTTCCAAACAAAGCAAAGAACTACATTCCCTCCCACAGGAACAACACTGTCCAAACTGACCAGAAGTGTACCTAGTGAAAACAAACACACCTCAAGTTCCAGGAAGATCTTTGTCTCCTATGGATCAGTTATCTCTTCTGTCACCCCCAGCTCTCCTTACTAATCCCATGCACTTTCCTCGCTTTCTCTATGATTCTTCACACAGAGGCAGGCCAAGTAGATGAAACTGAGACATGATTTTTCTTTTATTTTTACGTTTTTTTTTTACATTCAAGAACTTTAAATTTTAATCTTTTTTTTCAGTTCAACCTTTTCTAAACACTGCATATGCTTGGATTAGCTTTCTTATAACAAACAATTCAAGTTGCATTGTCATTTAGGGCAGTGTGGAGTTCCTTTATGAAAACAGTATCCACATACATAGCATACCATTCAGATTTCTATTTGGAATTTGCCACTTAAATATGGAAAAAATATATATATCACTTTGCAAAATAAATATATATACCCTTACATAAATGTAATGATGGCATGATATAATAGAGGAGTCTGTAGCCATCATTAAAAATCAAAGGCAAATATGAGCTCACAGCACCTGTATAAATGAACTCATCTCTGCTTATGTGTTTAAAATTAAGTTTTAATCACCTACTAAATACAAATTTTGGGAATCTTGGCAGCTTCTAGTTTTCCATTTAAGGGAAACAAAATGTTCAACAGAAATTTGTTAAGTGTAGCTCACTGCTGTCAATTAAACAACTCTTCCCAGGTGAGCAGATCACTGCTGAGGCAAGGACAGGATTCTGACTCTTGCTGAAGAATTAGCTCAACTCCAAACTACACACAACACATTTCGTACGTGTGGGAGAGCCTATAAACCTAATTACCTAGATTAGGTAACTCTAAGAAACAAAGGTTTTCTTCTTAAGAAAAGAAATGTCTAGAAACATCTGATTCTCCTCACTAAGACAGTAAGTCGCACTTCATGGATTTAAAAGATCATCATGGTCCTTGCTGGTTCCTGCTTTGGCCTCCCATGCAAATTGATCATGAAAGTCTTCCTGAAAACAATTTAATTTCCTCCATCAAGTCTGTACCTTCTGTTCGCCCTACAGGAGAGCTTCCAGAAAGATGCCCTTTTCTTCTTTTCTTTTTTGTCTTTTTTTTTTCTTTTTAAGGCTCGAAGCTTATAGAATCATAAAGTGGTTTCATTTGGAAGGGACCTTAAGGATAATCTCCAACCCTGTGCCGTGGGCAGGGATACCTTCCACTAGACCAGGTTGCCCAGAGCCCCATCCTGGCCTTGAACACTTCCAGGGATGGGGCATCCACAGCTGCTATGGGCAACCTGTGCCAGACCAAAAATAGATTTTACACCATATTCTCTCTAAAAGTAGTTTTATAATAAGGCAATTACTGTCAATTAAAACAAAGACAAAAAAACACAAACAAAAATTTCCTAACCATTTGTGTGCTTTTATCCTGATTTTTTTCCCAGCAACTAGATTACATTAGTTCTTTTTTGGTTAAATAAAAATGTCACCTAAAACACATTTAATATATTTTTACAGCAAAAATGTAAAATTTTTGCTGTAAAAATGACAGATTTTCCTTTCTTTGAGTAAACAGACAGATTGAAATTTTGTCTTTTTCAAAGTATGCACACCCAAGCTTAAAGATAATCTCAATTCTAATAATTTTCTTCTTGCTGATGCTTCATAATCCCTGTATGAAGGTCCACAGACTACACTTGCCTTATATTATCTCATATATCTGCTGATTTATTTCAGTACTATTAAATACCAAAATGGTGTTGAATGTGCTGATTTACATTCCACCCTCCTGACAGATTCTCTTCTCATTTGTTCTTATTTATGACATGCTATTGAGTTATTATTTTCCTGATCTTAATACAAGAAGAATGTGGATGGAGAGTGGATGGACACATTTTGTAGAAGTTAGACATGATTATTTATGAGTGTAAAGACTCTGGATACTGGGGCTACTCTTCTGCTTGCAGTGCACACCAGATTCAAGGTCTCAGACAAACTTTGATTCCCAAGCACTTTTTTTTCAGACTGAAATGTTTTAAAACATGTGCTTAACTTTGAAAAGATGAGCAGCCTAGTAAAAACAAGCAAGGGAATGGATTTCATGCTGGAAGTTAAATATATACTTGCATATTTTGCTGGGTCAGGAATGAAGTGCTAAACCACTAAGAGAAGGAGTTACAGCCAAATACATGAGATAGACTGATTTTCATTGTTATGCTGGAAAACTATGAGACACAGAACTAAAAGTCTTCCTCCGATTTCTGGCTGCTGAATGCTTAGATGAGCAAGTAAAAAAGTCAAGCTTCTCCTTACAACAAACAAAAATTAAGAGGTACATGTGGCCAAAAAAAAAAATAAAAAATCACAAAACCATGTGCAAAGCAAAAACAAGTGAGAGATTGACTAATTCTGGTTTAGTATTACTGGTGTCTAACAACGATCAGTTTTAGTCAAAGTATGGAAAAAGCTTCTTAGGTGACACTGACAACATTTAGACACAAATCTATCACAAAGTACTGCAGGGAGAGACTGTAAGTTCCACGTGCTCCACAACAGAGAACTCTGAGACAGTCAAGCAAGGTAACCTCTTCTACTTGCACTCCTTCCTCATAGACCTGGGATGTAGGAGATTCGCTGACTTCAAAAGGGGGTATGTTCTCCATGGACTTTTATGTGATCTGACTGCTCAATGTGCTACGTAGTGGAATTACTGTTGCAAGGGCATTTCACCATTGCTTTGTGGAACACAGATATTTTACAGATACTCTACCGAGTTCTCAAAAAATATAGTTAGTCCATAAAGTCTTTTAAAAAAGGAGGGGGGAAAAAAAACAAAACAAATCAAAACAAAATAAAACAAAAGACCAACAAAAAAACAACCCAAAAACAGGAAAAAAAAAAAAAGTTGTGCAGACTCACCAAAATGCTGACTTGGGCACACATTAGCCTTAAATGAAACAGATCTTTGAAAATCCAGTATTTTCTATCTAGGAGAGCCTCTTAGGACATGGCAGAGCCCATTGAAAACTGTTGTGTTCACATTTCAGAGCCACTGCACAGTACTATTGGAGATGATTTCTGAAAATGTCCCATCAGATGGCAATAGTACAATACATGTATGCACACAGAATAAAGCACAGATACCTTCTTGTCACTCTTGCAATAATTTATTGTTTTAAAAGCAGATGTTATAAAAAACTTTCTATATTAAAAAAACATTTCAGAACTCCCAGGTGCTCAAAAGTGGTTTATGAATTTCCTTTTTCATAGACCCAGCAAATTAATTATGTATTCTCACAAGCAAAACCTACCCTTGCCACATACATATCTTTCAAAACTCAGTGAGATAAAGAACTGTTGTGTAAATCACAATATAACTTAGTGCACACACATGCACACAAAAAAATTAGGTATCATCACGAACCCCACCCAAGTCGCTCCACTTTATCCAGCTCTGAAACACATCCAGGCTACAATTCCTAATTTTCAGCACATTTAAAATGTTGTTTTAAGTCTAGACTAATGATCTTATGTATTCAAATTCAAACATTAACAAAGCTGCTTTTTCTTTTTTTTTTAAACAAACCGAAACAATAACATCAAGACTCAGAAAAAAAATCATCAAAAATCTCTTTTACAAAATGTAGCAATTAAACAGAAGGAGCTGTTAAAAATCAAAAAGAAAGGAAATGTGGAAAACACGCCTTTTTTCTTACAAAACAAGACAGACGTGCAGGTTCTATGTTATCAGAATCTCAGGACAAGGAGGCTGCAGCATGGGGAGCGGACTGGCAGTAATCAATTCTACTTTGGACCAGACTGCATTTATCATTTTTGTCCAGAGCTTTTTTTGGTCAATTATGCACAAAGTCTGTCAGTTATCATCCATTTTTTCATTAATAATGGTATTTTTCTAACTGTTTTTCCATCACAGTAGTTGCTCCTATGGCAACACAACCCTCCAACATTCATTCCTTGAGAGTGACCGCAGCATTGCGAGTGAGAGACAATAGAATGGGGCAGCCTACATCTGTCCCCTATTTTCCATTCAGAAAGCATCCAAGTAATTGGCCAGCCAGCTGGATTGCCAAGTATTTCAATATTAAAAATATTTGCATCCATGATCAGTCAAAAGCAATACATACAATTTAAGACAAGGTACAGCAGGTGACATATGGTTAAATTTTCTTAGTACAGTTCTTAAATTCCTCCCCACTTCCCTCAGCTATAGAAATATAGATGATTACAGCATTCCAGATTTTCTACTGTTAGATCTTATGTATTGAGAACATGATACCAGTTCCATTTGGTTGTTTCTGGAGAGGTTTGGGACTTTTTTCAGTTGGTTGATGGAGTTTTTACTTGCTAAGGATGTTAAATCTGCATTCTGTTTGCCTTCCTTCTTCTCCCAATAACTTTTGAATTAATTCTATAATTCCAACAAGTGTTTTTAATAGAAGGCTACAATGTCTCAAAAATAATAACTTTAAATCCAAGGGAGCACAAAATCCCTTGAAAGATTCCTTCGGGAAAAGGAAAAAAAAAGCTGTTTTCAACTACACTGAAAGACACATTAGAAAATATTCTGATATAGAGAGAAGAATTTTGACTAGATTTCATTTCTCATTAGACAACAAAGAACAGGGCAATAAAAAAAAGCTACAGAAAAACAAACATGGATACACTTATGAATCCTTATGTTTTGGGTTGCCTTGTTTAAGTAAGGATTTGAAAAAGCAAAGGTAGGAAATGGAGATTATACATAGATTCTGCCAGTTTAAAGAGATTGTCTTTAAACCAAACATTTTTGGACTTTTTTTAGTGAATATTCATTTACAAGTGTATAAAAATGTAAGCATAGAATACTGTTCTATAATTCTTCGGATGGCCAAGAAAAGTGTGCTTGAGAATATTAAAATCAAGCATCTTCAAGAGTCTCTTCAACTGAAAATTGGAAAGAATAATTGCTGCAGCATGCTTAGGAGACTGAGCCCTCAACCCCTGCCATGCCAAAGCCATTATCACCCCAAAGGGGATAATAACTGTCATGCCTGGTCTCAAGCTCGAGTACGTTTGTTAGTGCCCTGACTGATACAGAAAACAAGATCCAGCATAAGAGATACTTCACACTAAAGTGTGCTAATGAATCACAGCGACAGCAGAGGGTTTTAACCTTCACAGAGCACAGGAGCTGCTCGCTAACTAATCAAGTACAGGAAATCAGGCTCTAGCAAAAGAGGCATTGGTACATGCAAGGAAATAAAACAAAGCTGCACTTGTTTTAGTCCATAAATAATAGCTCGACCATCTTGTGCATAAGGAGGAAACATAATTAGTTCCAGGGTGCAAAAAAGGAAACAGTCTGGGCACCTCAGAAGTCTCCAAAGAAGAGGGCTGTCCATGGCAGTGAACTAGGTCTCACCTAAAGGATGGTTCTGATGAACAAATTCCTCACCAGTAAATTCTCAGGTTTAGGCTCCAAAACTGACTCTCCCTAAAGGGAGGACCCAAAGGTGAAAGGCAAGCACAAAAAATGGAATCCAGACTGACAGAAGTTCAGCAGGCCAAGGAAAACCTTTCACAACCTACTCTTCTGCTGCACAGATGGCTCAGTACGTGGAGGACTCATGGGTACAGGCACCTTTTTTTAAAGGTTTCAAAGAGCATTAATAGTGTTCCCAGAGACTACAATAACAGAGAACAGTACTTACTACTTTTTATTAAAACCAGATTAAATTGATGTATCTTTTACTGCACAGAGGGGGTTATTCTTCAATACCTGCTCCTTTACCTTACATTCTATAGCTTCCTGGATTTCTATGCTGGCTTTTTTCTTTTTATTATGCTTGTAACCTGGACTTCGGGACTTCAGTTGTGTATTTCGGTTTTAGGCAGTTCTGTATTTCCACACACCAGCCTCCTCTTTGGAGATTTTCTTTCAGTTCAAGACTCAAAATTCCACTGGGCACAAACTAATGAATTCTGCTCTACAGATGAAGTGGGTGTGATCTACCTGGAAAGGCAGGGAGCAACTCTTCTGTGGAACACATTAGCTACTTGTGAACATGAAGAAATTCAGACCGACCTATTCTGAATGCAGCACACACACTGCAGATCTTACGAGTCCCAGAGGCAAACTTTCTGCACATATTTCTGTCCAGGGAATCCTAGTCAAAATATGCCAAGCCTAAATCTAAAACTTACAACCACTGTGAGTGAGAAGTACATCCATACCTTTCACATAAAACCAAAAAATACATTTGAAAGCAAGTAGAAGAGAGATTTACATCTTCCGTTCTGGACTTCTTCCAGAAAGATTTTTCAGTTATCTTATTTGCCCAATAAAAAAAACCAAAAAAAACCAGTAGAACACACCTCAAGCCGGAATATTCTATAACATCATTAGTCAAAAAAACCTAGTAACAAACACTGGGGATAAAGCTCTGGTTTAAAAAGATTATAGAGTGACCAAATTGCCCCCACCAAGGCAGTAGACAATAGCAATTCTGTGATTCCACAAATTCTAGGCAGTTCTTCCAGTCCTTGATTTTATTTATTGTAACTCTCATGTCATGGTGCCCTACAGACATCCTTCCCTATGTGCTGAACCAGTTCTGTCCTTTCTACAACTACTCTGACATATTTTCTTGTGCACTTGTAGAAGCAACTTAAAATTCAGCTTTTATTATATAATTATGTAGCTGAAGTCTAAATCAGTATCATTCAGGTATTTTCTTAAGTTTCAGTTAAAAGACTTCAGCTTTTGGAGTTTCTAAGACTATAACCGTACGGCAAAAAAATACAAAAAATAGCAAATAGAATAAAATACAACATCTGAGATGTTTTAGTCCAACTGTTAGCATATGGGCAAGAAAAATAATGTGCAAATTGCATAAAGAGAAGGAAAGAGTACTTCTGAAATACAGTTCCTATCATTTGAGGGATAATAGTTTCATTTTAGTGAATGCTGAAAAGCTACAACGCACGCAATTCAGCAGTAACTATAAAGGCTCCTACAACAGCAATGGAGGAAAATGGAGACAGATAAAAGGAGCCATTTTTAAGAAATTAATACCCTCTTCTATTCACCATAATGAATATTTTGCTCCCACTTAAAAAAAAAAAATAAAACCTAAAAGAAAACCCAACTCTGCTACATGTCAGAAATGAAATGAAGTAACAATTACACAGACATTTTCTGCTAACCAAAACCACACTTCCTAGTCTTCAAGGGATCATTTGTCCCTGAGACAACCACTCTGGCTCAGGCTAGACTCTAAGTTATTGATGTTGTTTATGGAGGTGGGGGAGTGATTTCATCTGTCTGTGATGGGCACTGCATGTTTTGAAGAGAGAATATCAGTTCCAAACAGTTTACTGACAGAAAGCTTGCCCTGGATGAGCTGAATAGCTACTAGGTGACTGTCATGCACAGCTCAGTCTCAGCAACTGATTTGTCCATGATAATCATCTTACTCAGATGAACCTTACATTGTGGTTTACATGTGTGTGGGATCTCTGTGTTATCTATGCTAATAAAACATTAATCAAGGGCCAAATTTATAGCAGGCATTTTGTTAGTAAGGTCAAGACAGGTCAGCCTCACATAATAGGAAACAACTATGAGCTAGATCTTAACACTGTAACTGAACACCCTTGTTACTTTACCTTGGCCCTTGGGATCAAGACTAGTAGCAAAATGTTTTTCCTGCCTCAGAATGGTGTTTTGCCTACCATAAACTGAAAAGCAACCATTAAAACCCATAAAAATAGCCATTATTTTATGTATCTTGAGGACATCTACATTTAAAAAAAAAAAATCTCAGCCATTTCCCCATTCCTACAATGATAAAAATATACTTATATAGCATATTAATTTATGTGATAAATTATTACAGTTTTAGTTAGCTGTCCTGATCACGTAAAATTTATTTTATATTTGGATTCTTACTAGCTGAAGTTACTCACTAACAGAAGTTACGTTTAAATAAATGGCATTTCTTATAATACACCTTAGATAACTTGCTAAGACATCTTAAAAAAAATCCTTTAGAAAAAAAGTAAATACTGCTCTTAGTCGCCTCAACAATCAATTCAGTATTAATGAAGAAAATATTGATGGTTCTGAACACTGACTACAAGTCAAAGAGCATGGCCTCATCACCTGTTCTGTCATTTTCTATAAGTTCCAATAATATACATATAAAGATATATGAACATTAAACTAATTGGTAATATTAAGAGGGTTTTTTCCTTAGAGGGATTCTCCTCCCTTCTAGTTTAAGAGATAGATCAGAAATAAATGAGCAAACTGGAATCTAATTTTTGACACAGAGGCTTATCTCACAATTCCTAGCAGTAATGTCTTTCAAATATGAATTCCCTTTCTCAAGAGATTAACTGAATACAAATTATAGCTTCAACATTAACCAGTACACAAGGACAGGAAGAAAGAAAATCCATGACACACAGATAAGCAAAGTATTTAATGAAACTAAAGAGCATTAGGATTCTGCAAAATCCCATATTCAGAATTAGAACTGAACCAAAGTACTAAAGAACATGAAACCATGCTCATAAAACTCAAAGAAAAATATACAAAAAATAAGAATAAAAATTATTTTTAAAAAGTTTCAAGGCACAGAACTCCCTGAAGGCTAAGGTAGAGGCGCTATCAAATATTGTGACTTACCTTCCTTCATTGACAAGCTCAATAAAGGCCAGGCCAGCATTCTTCTGTATAGAGTTTTGCCACTCCTGGGTAAAGACAAAAAAGAAGAGAAAACTAGCTGTATAAAAACAAAACTTTGAAGAGGCATTTTCAGAGACAAAATCATACACTTTCTTTTCTGCTTTAGCAACTTATAGCACCATCAGCAAACACACAAAGCATTAATTGTGTGTAGATCAGGAAGCAATGAATGCCAGCATGAAAGAACAGGGCAGCATCATTTACTTAAGGTCATATTAAGGGGAGAAGAAAATCCAAAAACATCCCACAAAGGATTCCATCATTTTCTTTTGTATGTCATGTAATAATCCTGAACTTGCTCTGGTTCACGGATGCTTTTTGCCTTATTGAACTATGATAGTGCTAGAAACTGTTTCATATTAAGGCAAGGCTCATTCCTTAGACACAAATTTCTCTTGTAGCCTAAAGCCTAGTAGGAATATTTCCTCATAATTATCCTCACTTCAGCATTACATAGTCATCTCTACTCATTAAAAAAAAATCTGTTAACAATCCAAATATTGCATCATTAACACACTATGTTTTTTAAAAATGTAACATTTTTAACACACTGAAATTATGCTAATGGCTGATGAACACACTCTGCACATTCCTTATATCCAGCTGGACCTTGAATTAAACAAAATTCTACACCTCTTAAACATGAAGGTGGGTTTTGCCTGGCCCCCATAAGAGACACGGGGGAAAGCAACCAATTCAGATGACCTATCGCTGGGGCTTGTTGTCCTCATTTGAAAGATGAGAAGAAAACAAAATTAGTTAACAAACACTCAGAGTAGATG
>WBNO01033002.1:37197-50953 GCA_013400575.1 Peucedramus taeniatus
AAACCAAACAAAACAAAACAAAAACACCACCAAAAAGATTTCCAAATTCCAAATGCAGGGGAGAAATTATAACTCTGATTTCACAATCTGTTTTCCAGGCTTAACACATGCTTATCATGTTTATCATCCTCATCATGTTTAAGCTGCAATAATGTATTACAATTTTCAAGGAGTCAGAATTAAAAGCAGAATAATTGGAACTTGTGATGTATTATTCAGCACAAATTATAAATATATTCTAGTGGAAAACAAAAAAAACAGCCTTTTAATTTCTAATATTCTAAACAAAATAGCATATGCAAATAATCCTTCTAAGAGGTTTAAATATAGTATTATGTTCTAAATATTTAGCTTTATATAATGATAACTGAAACTATTCTGTTAGCTAAAGTTTGAGAAAACTCAAGAAAAGCAATTTTTTCTATTTATGGCGTTGTTCATCTGCTGTTCTGCTTTCTAAAGAGCTCACAACAATACTTGAAAATTTACTTGGTGAAAATGGAGGCTGCCGAAAGTGAAAAGAAAGTGCAATTATCATGATACTTTTCAGCATTTTTCTCTACATCAGACATCATCAAAGAAGGTGTTAGTCTAAACATTTTCATAAATCACAGCTGAACACACCCTCAAGCTTATTTTAATAGTTGAAAGAAAAGACTAATGGCCTTCATCTTTCATAATCCATTCAGTATTTCCCCACAGTATATGTTCACTCTCAAACAATTACTCTCAGTATACATATTGCATTATTATATCAGCATCTTAGTTATCCATCTCCCAAAGGTATTAGGGAAAAAACATCTTAAAAGCTTCAAACTCAACCACTAATGCAACTAAATAACTAAAAAACACATTTCAGCACTTTTCTGAGGAAGGGCTGATCAACTGAGTCGATAATTTCATACCTGTTCTAAGCTGTAGGTAATTGACCATCATTTCCCGTGGCTGTAAATGTTAAGCGACCAAGAGACATCATCTACTTCTAATGCTTTTGGTCAATGAATACTCAACAGTGAAGCAAGGGGAAAACCAAGAAGCACTAGACACGATCCCAAATAACTCCATGAAAAATCACCATGACAAGGATACAAAGAAGAAATCACATTTTATTCAAATACTCTGTCTGATAAGGAAATTTCTTACCTCATTATTGTGTCACCTATTTCCTTAATAGAAACTATAAATAGCCCCATAAGTACTCTAGGCAAGGACTAAAACCTTTGTTGGAAACCTCATCTGAATTATAATTTTGTATGGAAAAATACTACATTTCCTTTCTATACAGCACAACTCTGAAGTGAGCAAAAATACATCCCAGTCCTCTATAGCTTTGATTTTATATCATCAACAAGTTTCATTAGCACAGTCTTACTGAGTGCACAAGGGTCATTAAATTAAAAGATTAAACAGTAGTGGTCTTAAACCCCTCCTTTCAGAAACTAATAATCTCCCTTGAGGTTGATACCATGACCTGTTGTCCTATTTGGGTAATGCTGGAGTTATTGAATCTATTTTACAGTAAATTAAATTAACCTTAACTAATGATCAGTTGTAATACAGCACCAAATGCTCTAACAAAACTCATAAATTACTACATATACTTTTTTCTAGGAAATATCAAGACCAACAGCATGCATTAGACTATAACCAAAGACCAAAACATACAAAATACCACAAGCTGGATACGACCATAACCAGCAACAAGATTAGTGTAGCAAACAGTCTTTAGTACTTGTACATCCCATTTTATGTCATTGTGCCTACATGTGCATGTGTAGCTATTTTAATCTTCAGATGCATTTAAAAGTCTTTCACACTACTTCATCCTCATATTTCCTTTCATAAAAACAAGGTACATCTCTAATCATATGGCATGATCAGATAAATGAAATTCTTAAAAAACTTCTGCCTTGAATTTGATTTTTCTTCCATTTGTTATTGGCTTCCTATCCTTTCTGAGTATCCTCGTTCAAATCAAATACTTCAGGAACCTCTTATTTACCCAAAAAGCCTTTTTCTGCAAGCAGCAGATAGCAGAAGCCAGCTTCAAAACAAAGAATGCAGGTGGCTCTTTACACAATGTGTAAAGAATCTATCACCAAAAGCATATCCTGGGGATTAAAAGTTCAATAGGATCAAGAGGAGATAGAACAAGTACACGTCAAAAAAATAAACACATTAATATTGGCTAAATACACAGAAACTGTATCCAATTCAGAAATACCCTGAGCAAAAGTTGCTTGAGAGTAGAAGAGTATCACACCTGTCCTATTTTATTCTTTTTGAGCACCTCTTTGTGTCTATAGTTGCAGATAGGATAAGAAGCAAAGTGGAGCCTTTATGTAGCCCAATATAACCATTCCTAAACTGTAATCACTCAAACAATGTCAAGAAAATTTTGTTGATACACATTTTTGTTGGTTTGGAATTTGAAATGCTTGCCTGTAGGCAGCAAATGGACATATCCCTCCTCAGCTGTACACCCTTAGTAAAGTAATATAATCATATTTTAAACAATTATGGCAGAGGTGTTGGACCTTAGGTGTTCTTTAAGGTCATTTTCAACTCAAACCATTCTACAAGTCTCTTAATACCTCAAAACATGTATTTTTCAAGGTATATACAAACATTTGCAAGACCAACCCATCAACTGGTCTGATGGCTAGATAATTAATCATGGATCTTGAACAGAATATTTAAAACACTTCCAATAGATGAAAACTACTCTATTTCCAACTGTAACAAACTGTTCTGCTGCTCTCATTCATATATCTATACACATGCATGCTCCTTAAAAATTCATTTTTCTCAGAAACTTAAAAAAAAAATCTTTCTAAACAGTTTAACATATTCTACAATTAAGGATTATATCTAGCAGCTGAAACACACACTCATCAGCAGGCAAAAAAGAGAAAATTCTTCACTAATCCATCCTTCCTTTAAAGCTGGTGGAATTTTGATAATTTATTTTGGTTATGAAACAAAGGAGAAGGATGACTTTGGTACTGACAACTATGAATAGGGCACTACTGGGAGTAGGGTGGGAAAATGTGTTAACATATGACTAAGAGACATATTATATCCTAGAGTAAAGGTCAAATCTGCATGAAAAACTTGTTCATGGAGAGATACACTAATCTTTAAGTGCCTAAAGTAAACTATCAAGAACTTTTCAGCAGTGTTTGCACTTGGTGTCAGCACTCTCTCAGCACCACATCCACTACAGGCTTGAATGAACTCAGCAATAAAGAACATACACTGAAAAGTAGATTATATCTCAGCTGGGTTCTTCATAATTAAAAAAGTTAGACTGCATGTTAAGCAGAATCTCTGCAAACATAAATTACTTTTAAAGGTTGAAGCATGCTTCAGTTATTTTAATCCATGAAACTCCGTTGAAAAAAATTAAAAGCAACATGGACTTATGGGAGATCATATCTAGAAACCATGCAGCAATTTAATATCAAAATTAGCACATGCCAAGTACTTAAAAAAGGGGAACCTTTTGCAAAGATGTGATGCAAATTTATATAAAAATAACATGAGAACACATTTGAGATAGCTATCCAGTATATATACAGACATACCTGTATGCTCAAATAAAATTTAAAAAACACAAACAAATAATGAAAGAACCATCCAACACTGGCTCAGAAAAAAATAATTTCAATAAATATTTTCATGGCCCTTTCTCTACAGAACATCACCACTGTTGCTGAATACTGAAACAAAGTGAGAACTTGCAAAATTATTTACTACTATCCTAAAAATTCAGAACCTCTTGTCACCCAAAAAACCTTATTGAACAGGTCTGGATTTACTCAAATTTAAACAAAGGTTTCTCTACGAAAGCTTTAATGTAGCATCTATGTAACAAGCCAAGCTACCTCACTAATCAATACAGAGGGTTTGATTTCAATAAGGGTGATAAAAGTTACTCTAACCCTGGCCAGTTACAAGCTCTCAACAGATGATCATCATTAGGGCTCTATCGGGGTCCCACGCACTCGGGCTGTTCAAATGTGTCCTATTAGTACATGGTCTGTCTGTTTGGCAACTCCGGGCTTAAGACAAATGGCAGCTGCTGCCCTTCAAGGTCTGAAGTCAAGTCCTCCGGGAATCTGAAAGCCCAACTGGAAAAATCAAGGCCTGTTCATTAGAGACTGCTCCAGGGGAAACTTGCAAGGCTGCCATTACAACTATATAAAAGAGCTAATTATTTTTATAAGACTTTTAAAACTATCAAGCACACCCAGTTATAATAAAAAGTATTTACTGCTGGCATTCCATTAAAAAAAGACATTGCTTTTTGTCAAAAAATCTGCTGGTGACAGTACACAACTGAAGTCTTTGTATTAAAAATTTAAATGAGTCTTCTAGGAGAAAGTTGTGTAAAAATTGACTAGATGAGAGAGTTTCTCAAGTGAAGGTATAACACCACACCCACTAATGTGAGAAAACAGCCCAAACACACTCATATCAAACTAATGAACCATACATAAATGTGGGCTGAGATTGTGCAAGTGTGATTATCTACCTCTGAAAAATAGAAGGAATTCAAGAAACAAACATGTTAAGTGTTGCAAAGGTGACTGAAAAGAACAAACAAAATAATTGTTTCAAATCTCTGCTCCTCAAGAACAACCAAACATGCTGCAGTATGTGTGTATTAATAAATCAGTCAGAATGGCACAGGACCCACATGTATCAAACATTAACACTAAGCAGAAAAAATGAAAATTAACACTGTTTCAGTATTTTTCCTCTGTTTTATCAAACACCAAAACAATAATAACAATAACTCCTTTCATAAAATATACTCTGGGGAAAAGTTGGTACATTACCTTTTTTTTTATTCATAATCACAAAATTCTTTACTATTTTAACTATGAAACCAAATCAAAGTTTCTGATATTGAAATATTTTCCCAGCTGCACAGCATGACAACACTGTATTGAGTTCTAATGTTATAACAGATCACTGCTATGGAGTATTTATTACAAATCTTTTAGAAGTGCTATATGAAATTCATTAGTGTTCCTTAATCAATTCTTGGACCAACACGCACATTAGCCTCCGACAGCCTAATTCAAAAAAGCAATTACAACCCTAGTCCTCATGTAAAAGGACAACAGAAAGAAGCTATGTGAAACCAGTTTAAAAGAAAGAAAATGTAAAGAAAAGAGATTAGGAATGATTTATATCAATGCCTAGTGCTGAAGTTAATTACAACTAACCCAATAAAATAGTGTCTATATTATTGTACAGCAAGTAATAACCTTAGATGCAGAAACCAGAACTCTTTGCTGACTTTTGCATGCTCAATTCCACAGCACACTACATTAAGAATTAAAGAAGTAGTAAATAAGCCATACAGAAACAGCAGGGTAACTAAAAGCAGAAGACACCCCTGCTGTTTAACCATGTGGGTTATTCCATGTAAACAGAGCTTCCTATAAACTAGTATTATGTTGTTAGTGGTAAATGCCTAAAACTATAATGAGAGTTCAATTTCAATACTTAAAAGTTAGAGTTCAAGTCACAGTAGGCTTTTACAGATTCTGAAAATAAATTATACACATGTAGAGCTGGAATTACATATTCAAGTATTGGGTTCTTCAGTAAAAATACCAGAGAAAAAACTGTCACCTTGTCAGACAGTGCCTTTTGTGCTATGAGATTACTCTCAAAGTGACAACTGTAGCCTTCTCTACAAAGGACACAGATCTACCCTAAAAAAAATACATTGTTATGAAATATATACTATATAAAATGTTACAGCACATAAAATCTTTAAAAATTGCACACAGCTAAAAAATCTTGAGGTAGGTTGCATTTGCGATAATTTATGGCGACACCAAATATTCTTAAAACAGCAATAAAAGAAAACTTTAACTTAATCCAAAATTCACACAAAATCATAAAAATATCACCGCATAAATAAAATTATATAAGTAATAATTTTCACAGCATAAAGCTGCATATCTCTCTGATCAAAATGCATAAACTCCTTTGTATCGAGTTTCAAAGTATGAAAACCTGGGGAAAAAACTGAATTAGTGGATCGCTGTTTTCAGGTCCCCAGTTTCTGATGGAGGAAGCAATTTCCCCAGGCAGCTTTTCCCTTTCTCTCTCCCACTAGCAGGCTGTTGCCATGACGCCTCATGAAACAAAATTAGGGGTCAGGTTTGAGTTCATCTTGCAGCAAACCTTCTCCACTGCAGTTTCCTCTCCAGATTCTTTAACCATCGGCTATTTTCAATGCCAAGATGAAAGACTAGCTTCAGAAAGAATAAAAACAGGAATCTTAAAAATTAATTGAGAAATCCAAGTACCAAGCTGTTCTGTAAATAAGCAGCAATGGGAAGCACAAAACTCTTAAAGTCAAAGGAGATGAGTAAGAAAAACAGACGTGAGGAAAAGCGACAACATAAGATGAACAAAGGGAAAAGATCCAAATAATTAAGTTGCAATGCCAGAATAATTTTCATTAATAAAGGCAAACAAATTGAGGAATAGCAGGAGCATAACGCAACTGACCCTTGACTTCAGTGCTTTTTTGTTTAACTATGACTGTAATTTGAGATTTTGTAAAACCACTGAACAGGAAGGAAAATGCCTTTCAAGGTACACTACAAATTACAAAAACAAGAAAATCACAGCAAACTCAGTGCTGCACAGCAGCACCAGTAGTGCTGGACTGGTCCCACTGATAGCAACATTCACTATAGCCATCAAATAGCAGCAACCTTCCTGCTCAATGTTCTTAGCTTCAAATAAATAAATTTAACTAATAAAGAAATACGACATTTGTTTTGGAACCATAAGCCCCTTTATATGCCAGGGGGGTTAGAACTAAATGATCTTTAAGGATCCTTCCAACCCAAACCTTCTATGATTCCATGATTCTGGTATCACCCTTTTTCCCAAATGTAGCTTGGTTTCTATTTAAACTCTAATAATGAATGCATGCACATGATGAACATGATTCTTGCTATCACTGTACCTTCGAGGAAATGAAACTCAAGTATGTAAATCAATCCCACCTCTTCACTCGTAACACAGGATGTCCAAACCTGCCCCTTGATATTCCCTTAAGCAATCCTATTCTAATGCAGATCTTTTCTTAAAAGATTTAGAGAAAATAAAGCTAAATCAATTTTTTTTAAAAAGGCAGAAAAACTAATATCTCTCCCATTACACTCCACTTGCATACTCTGTTCCCTTCCTCATTCTACATCTACTGTCTTTATTTACACTAAAATATAATATGTATAAAACATGTTGCAAACAAAGGTCTCTAGTATCATCTGTCACTACAATAAACATGATAAATAATATTTTTTCTGCTCCTTTCACTGCAAATCCTCACCTGCACTCACCAAGCAGATTTACCAAAATAAAAATATATCCATATTGGTTTCACATAGAAATAGAAATAAATGTCTGCAGAACTATTCAAAGAGCACTGGAAAAATCCAACTGTTTCTTCTGAATCAAAATTGACTCTGAACGAGGATCTAACACCTAACAGACCTCAATATCATGATTGCTGCATAATCTGAATTATGAGGTTTTATCACTTAAGTTATCACAAAATACTCATGGAAAAATTAGCGCATTGCCAACAATCCTTGATGAGACAAATGCTTTCCCAGTTGCAGAAACTTGCACAATTATTTATATGCATCTCTGCAAAAAGGCAGAGAGTGCAAGTCAGACAATAAACTGAACAGCACCACTACACACAAGTTTCTCTGGGTAGAACTTCCAGTAAATAGCACAGCTTCTCAAATCCTGAGTTCCCCAAGCAGTTCTGCTTGGAAACAGAGACACATTATTTGGTTTATTAACATAAACAAAAAAGTTCCCATATTTGTAACTAGTAAAACACCAGCAACAAGCACTGCTGCTCAATGAACTTTCCATAATCTCCTACCCCTCCTCTGCACAAACCCACTTTCCATAGTCTCAAATTAAACAGACTGGCTGTAAAACAGCAGGGTGTCAAATTAAAGCACACTTTATTTTCAGAGGTCTCCACACTTTGCGGCTGACTTCCTGTCAGGAAGAGTTCCATTTCAGTGCAGAGCTCCACCAGCAGGGAGCTCACAGAATTAAGCACCAGTTGATATTACTTTGTTTTGCATCTACCACCCCTGAGAATATTGTTCAAAGATCTAGTTATAAAGTCAGCATGGTATCATCCTTCTGACTAGACTGCCAAGCCACAGGGTGTGCTCTTGCTGCACAAAACTCACCTTAAATGGTGGTGTTTTTTTAAGTCCTAGTGTGCTGGTGAAGCAACAGGATGCCTTTTTTCTTCAGAAAAGTCTTGCTTCTATAGCTAAATTATGTTTCCTCAGTTTTGAACATCTGCAGCACTGTACATTAATGGAAATTAAGCTGTCCTGTTCCCCTATCCCACTCCCAAGATTCACATTTACATTAGACAATCCATTCTCCTCCCTAGATATAAAATATATACATTCATCAACCAAACTCTTAGCAACACAGCTTTAAGGGCTAATACTTCTAGCTGTAGACATTGTGTTTTCCATTAAACTCACACCAACACCATGTCCTGAATTTCTGAGCAAATGTAAATAATTTTTAACTCATGAGAATTTTTCTTCATATGAGTTTATAATATACGAGAAGTCTATAGAACCACTAAAGATTGTACTTTAAAAAAGAAAATCAGGGAAGAAAAATCCTCACTTTTGACACAGAATTCTGTTTTAGTAAGAACAACTTCAAGAAGTTAATTTCTCTACACTGCAGTGTGGCAAACTACTTCAAAGAACGGTTTTGTGGTTTGTAACCCTATCTTTTTATCCATTTCTCTACCAAAAGCCTGCAAGACATACTGAATCTTCCAACCGGAATTCCATGAAAAACACTTCATATCACTCCAAACAAAAATGTCATGGTTTTACTACACCTGTCCGGCTGTACCTCTCCATACACTTTCTTAGTCTAATATATAGAATCCATCTTGACTTTTTTTCATACTTCAAAACCAAAAAGCTCATTATTCCTTCCAAGAAAGCAGATGTGTAGCAGAAAGCAAAAAACACTAGTTTTTGCTCATCTAAAAATCACACATCGTACATTTCATCTCCAAACTGGAGAAGGAGTAAACCCTTTCAACATCCTCCCAGACTAAGCATTATGGAAAGATATAAGGATATAAAGCAAACACACTTTTACCACTAAGACTACCATCTGCCAGGATACAACTACCAAGTGCTTCTTGCATCACTAAGTCAAGAATAGGTCACTTATTATTCATGCAGTATTGGCAAATAATTCTCAAAAAACATCTAGATTCTACAGCCAGTGCCCATCCACATTTTCCAAGAGTTTCATTCACATTCTCCAAAGTTAATCCTACTGACCACTAGCCAAACAGCTCACTGTTGTATATCAAGTGTCTTGCAATGCAGGAGAATGCAGAAACCCTATATCACAACGAATAAAAGGAAATGGCAATTGAGGACGAACAGATGAATCACAATGTTGCTTTTACAAATTGAGAGAGCTTAATTTGTTTCAAAACTGGACTCTTCTACATGACTGCTAAATGCCCCTAAGCTCCAGGACTATTAGCTACTTTGTGAGGATATGTTGAAACTTTTCAGACAGATAATTTTACCTGGTGATAATAATTGTTACCTGAAACATTAATTAATAAGAACTTAAATCTCTTCTGTTCCAGGAGAATACTTCGATAGCATGGCCCCTGGCTACTGTGAGATCTACCTTTCCCTTCCCTGGCTCTGATCAGTCTCCCTCCTCTGTAGATTAAAACATACATTGCAGGGGAAAAAGAATTTTTGAGGAGAAAACTGTTTATAATGTAAAATCTTTTCACTGAAAATATCAGAAGTAACGCCATACATAAAGCTCAACAGACATTTCCCCATTACTTTCCATCCAGCTGCATCCTAAAAAAAGATTAGGATGAAGATTTTCCAGTTTGTTTTCTAGTAACAAAGACCACGTAGTATTTGTTACTAAATTACACTAGAAACATCCCTACTGCTGCTTGCATACAATTATTAACATGTTTGGCAATCCTATATTTTCAAATCTTAGGATTTACACAGTTTTATTAGTGTGCCTGGATCCACTTGGTATAAAGCAGATCTGAGCAGATTAGGAATCTAAATAATCCATAGTAGAGTAAGATGATCTTGAATATTCTCCCTTCCACAGCCACCTCATCTCTACACAAAGCTAGGCTAGCAAATATTCTTCCAACCTTCAAATGCTTCAAAAGAGCACAAGCAATAAAAAATTTTTTTTTAAAAAAATTTAAAATAAGACAAAAGTGCATTATAAAGTTTCTGTCACAACATTTCATGGAAAGTTAGTAATATAAGACACAAGGCAAACACCTATGGGCATGATTCATGCAAAATCTTCCCCTAAACGTCTCAATTTGGATTTTGGTAAGTTCTTTTTTCAATTTTTGTATGTTAAGATCTAAATAATTTTCATTTGCCTGATAAAGTTATGTTTCTAACCATTTTATCATAAAAGCAATCTACCACTGAAGCTTTTTAACTCAAGTACAGCTGCATTAATCTTTGATACAGACAAAGATCCTATTGGCAGAAGTTCACACTGTACAAAAAACAAAACCTTTCCACTCCTGATATGTTCTAAATGGCTTTTAAAAGGAAATTAGAGCATGTATTATAGCTGATAGAAAATCACCTGACAGCTTACAAAATCTACCCTTTATGCCAAAACATACATATATATATATATATATATGTATATATATGACCACATATCTAAAGGATTATCAAATTCTTTTTAAACTTACTTTCAGCTGTTACAAAAAAGTGATTAGATGGAAGAACATTACTGTGATTAAAATGTCATCATCTAATATTTGGGGCACATAAAAAGTATTCCAACAGCATTTATTCTCTTCATATCTCAACCAGGATATTCTAAAGAGTTTTGCTGAATCTGTTGAGTTCAGCTGCCAAGGTATCACAGTGACATTGGTCTTTAGATAACCTATAGTCAATTTAATTAAAGCTTCATAGCAATCACTGCAGTTATCCATCACATCAAATTGCACTTAAAAGTAAATTAGGAACCAGTGCAGGTCACAGAGCATCAGCATAATGTGCTCTCTCAACCAACACTGAAAACCTGCCATCTTCTACATCAACTAAAATCTCCAAGCAATTCAATGGCTTGCCACATTTTAGAACACACTGCAGAAATCCATTCCTGAGGTAATGAACTTAGATCATTGATGCAAGTTTTTTTTTCTGAGCAGAGGATACTCATAAAAGCCTGAAGATCCCACTGCATTCCACAAACACTTAAGCAATGGAGTGGAAGAGGAAGGAGGGTGTGGAAAAATTCTGCTGAAAAAATCCAACTCCTATTTCTCTTCCTTAGGGAAAATAACAGAATCATATGGTTTGTATGGGTACATGTTATTGCTCAATTAAGATTCCTTGTCACAGTAAGAGAGATGAGACGACCAAGATGCTGCCCATGCAAGAGATATACATTGACTTCTTTATGAGCACCAAAATCTACCAGCAAAGGGATTTGGTAGAATATGAAATATCATGCTAAAGAAATACCTCTGGCAAAAACGTCACCATTTAACCAGCGACAACTAAGTTAGACAAGAAAAAAGAAAAAGAAAAAAAAAAGCAAGCTGAAGATCTCTAAGCTGAAGAACTTTGCCTATAAAGGCATTAAGACCGACTTTCACAGTGTAATTTTTTTCTGTCTTAATACTACTAATCAGCTCTGCTGTATTTTTTAAATGCACATGTAAGCCTCCAAAAACTGTCAGAGCTGCACATGACACGTTCAACCATGATTATGTTTCACTGGGTAATATGAGGAGATGCTATCTCTGCACTTGAAAAATATTTGGAGTATTGGGGTTTATGCTTCCCTCTTCCATCTCCCCACGGAAGTAATACTTTATCAAGGGCCACTCTACATCTAATAGTTATAGTTACGTAGTTATATTGCAATATATCATATTAGTATCTTCAGAAGATAAAATATGTAGCGATTAAATGTTGGTCTTGGTTTCACATACACCATCAGCAATCAAGAACATGTCTTTAGTCCTTTTGAAAAAACACTGGATAGAGGAAGGAGGAACCAAAATCAGAACACCCTAAACAAGCATATGGGGTGCATGTGTGGGCAGTGGTGATGGAGGCATCATACAAGTTGTTGCAGCATTCATTCATTTTCAGTTGTAACCTCTTAAATAGGTTGGGTGACATTCCATCAATTTTAGAAAATTATCTAAGGGCTGAACAGTGTTTGAATCAGTGTAAGTTTATTTTGCAGTCTAGATTCAGATTCAGCAGAAAAATGCTCTTAAGTAGAAGATGAAGCTGAGAAGAGCCACTTAATCAGTTCTCTAACACAAACTCCACCGATGATTCAGTTGACTGACTACAGAAAGCAGCATCTTTCTAGTACCAGAAATTATGCAAATCCAAAGGCATCAAGGAAAATTACGGAACCTATCTCACTTTTTTCGTACTTTTTCACCTTGGAGCTACAATAATCAGACAAATGCTTCATGCATGTGAGCAAGAGATAAATATTTTTAATCCTTTTATGAGAGAGGAGGGAAGACCACAGTCTACAGTCATGTATTTCTACACAGTCATGTATTTCAAGAAAATATCTGACAAATGAAACGAAGCACAGTAGCATTTATGCTTTATAGACATGCACTCAATTCATCCATGCTGCTTTGAATTTTAGGTATAGAGAGAGGGCCATTCTAGATGAAAATGCTTTCTTCAGGGATGACACCAGTTTCCCTGTGAAGAAGTCTTGTCTCACAACTGCATGTGAGCACCTCCAGCATCCTGATGTCATTCATTTAAGACGAGAGAACACAAAGAGAACTCCTCTCTTTTAGCTGGTTTAATTACCCCGACAGGATGCCAGACCAGACGAGATGGTGTTTCCAGGTTCACTGTACTGTATGCATTTCTGATAAATGGGAAAAGAATAGATGACCTGGCAGAAGGCTCAGACAATAACATGTGATTTACAGGACACGAATGCAGCTACTGTAAGATTTATCTGACAGCCCTCTCCGATAGTGGACTGTTGAGTATCCGATGGAATGATTTCTAATCTGGAAAGTCTGCTACTGAGTAGCCATACACATTATTTATTTATTAGATGTTTTGGGTTGAAACCATTTTTAAATGATGCACTTCACAATGCTCAGCCATAAATTTAGTTTTAAACCCTAGAAGGGAGGTAGTGTTATTGGAATGTGTGTCAGACTGAATTAGGATGAGCAACACAATGCTTTTATAAAGTGGCCTTGAATGCCACGTCAATTTCTTCAAAAATGATATTAATGTCAAATAAGCAGGAACACTTTGCAGTAGTATTAAATGAAGGATTCTTTTATGTTTTGATAGATTTATAGAAATGTAAGCACACACACACAGATACGTCTCAAAATGTAGTGCGTCTATCAAAAAACACAACTGTTTTTGTCTTAGAAAAAGCCTTTTGTCTGTGTCTCAAACCACCTGTTTCTCTTGTTACCTTCTGTTAAACAGAAAGCAATATATCAACATGCAAACACAAAAACATTAAATAAGGGTCTTTTTCCATATGCCTAAATGTACGAGTTTTAAATGAGAAATTAACCAGGCATCACAAATAGTTTCAGAGAATTGTACCTCTTGAATTTTTTTTAAAATTACTTCACCCG
>WBNO01033004.1:9483-169606 GCA_013400575.1 Peucedramus taeniatus
TATTTACCATGCTATGTGACTGGGCTAAATTTATAGAATGTTACACTCCAAAGGTTCCATTCAGACTCATGCTGGTTCTTCATGGTTCCAGATCTTGCTGGATTGCTTTTGTGGTAGCTGTTTCTACCTGAAGATACCTGTAGTTTTTCAGGTATTTTGTTCCAAATTTTCTGCTTGTTTCAGCTTTTGCATATTAAATAGGTCCAGAAGGTAGGACAAAGGAAAAAAATTACATCTCATCAAGATGGAGTGCTGTTGAGTTTTCTTCATCATGTAGATGCTTTTTGTTAGAAGCTAGGATTCTTCCTACAGTGTTCCCTGTCTTCAGCCATGGAAACAAGGCAATGTATATAAAAAGTGCAAAAAGTACTTAGGCAGCTGAAAATGTAGTTACTCTGTTTATACTTCTAATTTGGCTTTTGATTTCCTTCCTTTTTTTCAAAAAAATTATATATTGGATGAGGAAAATACAGTGGTGATATTAGAAAGCAACCTAAATCTGAGAAAATCAAAAAACAAGCTTCTTTCCCTAAAATCCATACACATGCATTTCTGATGTTAACAAGGCTCTTTTTAGTCTGCAGGAGTTGAGTCTCATGAAGTAACATTGTGCTGTGTCATAGAAGCATTTTCAAAATGCTACATTCTTATGCAGCAGTAAATAAAGTGCTTTTGGTAGCATTATTTTCTAAAGATGCCTTAATAGCACGTCATACTCAGTTTCTCAGAGTGTTAAAATGTTACTTTATTCAGCTGATAACTCTTGATTTTTTTTTTTCAATTTTGTTTAGCAAAGCTTATAGGAAAATAACAGAAAAAATTCTGATACAAGATGAATTGCTGAATATAAGATAACCAAATTCTTCTGCTCCAGCAGCAGCTGCCAAACTGGAGAGCTGTCTCATCCCTTCAATTAGATTGAGGATGTACTGATGCCTTGTTATTGCTATTTAAGCATTTTGAAAGTTTCACATGGGTTGGAACTTCTGACTACAAATGAATGAAAATGTGCATGGTTCAGTGTGCCCTAAAAATACTGTGGATAGATATTACTAACTCCTTACATTATCAATTCGTGTTAGGCAATCTCCTGAAGAGCTGATGGTAATTTTTTAATATATGCATCATTAATATAATTGCAAATTAGATCACAGGCAATGATAGTTAGGGCTGAGTAAATAAATAAAAGAACGACATTACTATTTAGCCAGCTTTTTTGGTTACATTCCTACCTGAATGTGTCTTGCTCAGCTAGTAAATTAAAAACCCGTGTGATATTTCTTATTCTTTAGAATTTTTAAATATGTAAAGAAATCAGTTTATTTGCAAGTGAAGTAGCTCTGCTAGCACACTCCAAACATTCACCAGCAAATTATTGATTCAGCATCCTCTCCATAAAAAAAACCCATAACAGCACAAATAAAAATTCATGTCAGATTCTCTGTAACACAGCTTCTGGAAGAGAAACAAGAAATGCTCTCTGTATTGCACTGAAGCTGTTATTTGATTGCACACCGTGTCAGTTCATGGTGTTCTCTTGCAGCCTCATCTATGTGTTTAACAGGAAATATTGAAATAAGCTCAGTAGGAGCTGTGTATCTCAAAGAAGATGATCAAGTACTGAAAGCAAACCTCCACTGTCTTTGCCAAGACAAAGAGAAGGAGCTAGCTTAGAATGACTTTTCCCTTCTAGATGTTACACGAGAGATATAAAGGCCTTATAATCAATGGTGGAAGAACAAGGGAGAGTCAGATGTTTGCTGAGTAGCCTGATCTCTATCCACAGAGCTGAGCATGACCATTTCTTCTACAGGCACTGGCAAAGCCATCCTCACTGTGTCCAGCACCTGGGACAGGTGGCAGAGCAGTGGTGAGTTTCTTCTACAGTTCATGTCCTCACATGCCCTTAAGTGAGGACCCTCTGACCATTGCAGTGGGCCCCTGTCCCAGCCTGCATTGCTGTTCATCAGCTGGAATGTTAATCTGCAATGGGAAACCATGGGAAGATTTAGATCACAGCTCGCGGTCAACAGTTGGTGAAACCAACTGTTGTGAATTCAAATTACTTAAAACACTTTGCTGTGTGGTGTTACAAGTATTCTGAATAAGAGTGCATGCCATCAACTGCTTTAATGCATGTTAGGTATATGTCAGATCTTGGTATATAATTAAACAAAGCTTCATTTGGAGCAGGCAGAAATTAGGTCAGTGTCTTTGATTGTACTCCTATCACTGCAAATTAACAGCCTCTAGTTTGTGAATGTACTGAAGCAGCCCTTTCAATTGATTAGTATAAAATGCTTGATTTAATAATATTTGCAAACAGTATTGTTTTCTACCAGTCTCCAATGTAGAGGTCAGTGTACCTTGTATATTTTGCCTGCAAATCTGATCCTCTTGTTTATTTGTGTCAGATTTCATCTTTCTGCAGTCATACTCTGCTGCTCAACAATGGTGAGTAATCAGAGAGTTTTACTCTTAGATTTCTCCTGGCCAAGCAGAAGCAGTACATGAGAAATGGTAATTGTCTTTAAATACATCCCACCTGAATGCAAGTGGCAGCTGTTTTGTAATCTGATTGAATTTGACACTGGTGGAGCCACTGGGGCTGCTGTTTGCAGTGGCTAGAGATATATTCTGTATATACTCCTGTGCTTTTCTGCTCCCCTGGATACCTAGCTGGGATATTAAGAAGTAATCTCTGGGCAATTGCCAGATAGGATATAGTTTGTTTCCTGGAGATCAATATCCTAGGGTGGAGGGACTGTTCTAGTGGTTCAGCACTTCTGCAAGAACACAATTAATTACATAGGTGAGCCCTGTGTTTAGACACTTTGATCTGCCTAACAGCCTCTCTGCTAGGGTTATCCTCCATCCTTACTGACTAATTTGACAACAGACTTTATCTGTGTCCTTTGAGATAAAGATGAGAGACAGAGCTGTCTATCAGCACTTTGAGTTTTGTAGTGTTCAAAAAAAAAAAGAAAGTCTTTACAACGTAAACTCCATTATGAAGGATACAAAGGAAGTCCCAACTGCAAGTATTCTAATCAAAGAGAAGTCCCCTGGTGCTACTGAGGACAGAAATTGTGATGAGTTCTGTTCTGCTCTAAATTACTAATTGACTTTTTTCTAAAGAACACCTACTAGGAATCTTGAAGTTTTATGGCAAATGCTAAACAGCATCTGTTTTCTAATTGTGCTTCCCATTCTACAGTCCTCACAAATATCTCTTTAGAATAATAAGCTGGAGACACTTTCAATTAAAAGCAATGCTGATGAGAGACAACTGTGTTAATGTAAGAGGATAGGTTAGAAGCTCAGAAAAGCCATGAAAATTATGGATGAGTTTTAATAAATCTCTCTTTAAGGTTCTTTTATACATTGGTATTTTCATAGCTTGTTTTATGGCATGAGAAGCTGATATGATGCTGTGAGCATCCTCTGATGAATATCTGCCTATCAGCACACAGTGAAAGAAGTAATTACAGCATTAATACTGACTTTTATGTCATTAAATCACTATTTAGACCTAGGCATAATTTACATTTAAAAGTATGATCATCATTGATGATCATCTTGATAAGTTAAGAAAATTACTGGAAACAAGATGTTCTTTTGGACAGAGTCTGGACCTTTGTGCCAAGCTTTCAGGCTGATGATGGCTGTTGTGTATGCATTTACACACTTCTTTGCCTACATTTTTATTTTCTTTCATTTTACTTAGCCAATTCACTGACTGTGTGAACCAATGTAGAAATGAATTTATATTTCTTACCCCAGAGCACACATTTTATATATAATTGATACCAACATTTTTTTATTATTCTAGGATAAATATATGGTGTAATTATTTGCTATTAATACTGGCTGTTTGAAAAACATAAAGACAGAAGTCAAAATGGTAGTAGGAGGAATACTTAAAAACAGAAGATAGGAAAGAAGAAATAGGTTATAATTTTGCAGATGTTCTCTCTGAATAATTTATTTTACACTTTAAATAGGTGGCCTGATTTTCAGCTCTGTCAAGCAGATTTAGGTACATGATATAGGTTTAAAAATGTACTTAAAAGTTTAATTAATATTTTTGTATAGCTCAAAAGAATATTTTTTTGTAGACAAAAGTGATGGCAGGGACAAGTACTCCTAAATCCTACATTTGGATCAATGTAGGATTTTGAGTCAAATGACTCAGATGTGACATTCTATATCAAGCTTGCTCCACAAATGTGCTATGTCAGAGAACGAGGTTTGGGTTTTGAAGTGCAGAAGTGGAACATTTAACCCTAGAAAATCTTAATTTCATTAGTTATGCATGGGCAAAACCTCTACTTGCCTGAGATGGCTGGTTCCAGCAGTGACGGGCAGATGGGAACACTAGGGAGACTGAGCTGCAGTGCCTTTATGGAATCCACTGTGCCTGGAAGCCTGTTCTGCACTTGCCTTGGACAGCAACAGGAGCCTTTGTTAAGGAGACTGTTCGGTGATGTTCCCTCAGTGGTCTGTCCCGTGCTTTGCCAGATGGGATCAAGTGGTTGACGTGTGGGGTGGATGGATAGCTCCGTCAGGGCACTCCCTGTGGTGCATCAGCTACTGCATCACCCTGCACCTAAACAGTGAGGTATGCTTCAGGAAGTGAGCTGCACAGGCAGCTGGCCAGTTAGCATTGGGACTGCTCTAGCATTGTCTGATTATATTGTATCTGATTATAATTGTATTTGATTAGAGCTGCAAACCGTCTTCATTGAACCATGTCTGATGGGAGGCCCAGTGAACCCAGTGTGATAAATTGCTGCTAGGTTAAAGGTCTGGCATCTTTGACATTTATCCACCTTGGTGTGAACAACTATGAAAATCTCAAGGCAATGAGAGGTCTGGGTTCAAAGGGGACTGCCTGCATGAAAAAGGCATGCAGAGCCTGCCTCTGTGTGAACTTTTGAGCAAGGAGGCATTTTATATTGTCTTTTCTATCATCTAATTTTTTTGCCTTGGGAACTCAGTTGTGAACTGACCCCAGTCCATCATGCTATTCATAAATTACTAACCGAACTTTGAAGTTCTTCACACATTTAAAGAGAAGGTTCAGAGGAATATCCTGAAGGGATTCTGGAGAGAAATGTTTTGAAAATTAAAGGAAAAAGCAGGCAAGAGATTCAATATCCAAGTGAGTCTTGTATCAAGGAGAAAAATGTTAACATTGATTCAGAATATCAGTCATGTCAAAATGTGCTAATAGGCAAATCAACCTACTTGCACAGGTATATATAAAGAGATGTGTTTATTTATAGTCAATTATGTGCATTTTTGCACATATGCAGACAAGTATGTAAAGAAAACCTGTTCTTTGTTATGGGAACATTAATATTAGAACTTTTTCTAGCTTGTAAGTATGTGAAATTTGCGCAGCAGCTGATTTTCTTGTGCAGGTAATGGCTTTCATGTCGTCCTAACAATGATCCCCCATCAGGTTTTGCATAAACAAGTCATCACACATTTTGTAACAATTTTTAAAATGCAAATTATTTACATAGAGAATGCATATTGCTTAGGTAGGTGACTCCTGTAGCTTATAAATAAGTTAATAACAGAAATAAATAATTCAGGTACATTTATTTTTTAATCTCTTACTATAAAATCCTTTAATATTCACAGCAAATATATTTTAAAAATTGTTGGCATTTCTTGAGCATATGTGGGATTAATTATTGCAGTGTCTATTTCCATAGTTTGCAAACTACTTGCATGCAGAGGACCCCCAAACTAAACAAAGCATGTTACAACAATCAAGGCCATGTTTCAGTGATGTACTTCAACCACATTTTACTACATTCTGAACACCACCCAGCTCATTAAAGGTTCAGCACAAACTTAGGAACTGCTGAATTCAGTAAGACTTAGTATGAACTCAAGTGCTTTCCTGCACAAAAGCCTAAATTCTTGCTAGGCTTCTACAGACTCTGAAAATCCTCCCTGAAGGCAAATGTTGTGCTGAAGACAGAACATACTGCAAGTGTTATTGCAGACTTTTTCATCTTTGCTAGAAGCTGCTTGCAACTGCTGTGAAATGCTCCTGCTTTCAGGGAGTTTCAAGGAGGAGGGGGTTATGTGGAGTCACTATCAAGTTTCCGTCTTCCCAGCTTTTTCTAGGAAAGTAAAGCCCTGTGTTCTCATGGAGAGAAAGAAATCATGAGATGTCAGCAGATCTGACAGAGAACTTGCAGCTCTACATCTAAGCAGACCAGAAGGAACAAGCCCTCTCCTTCTTGCACAGTTCTGGGTGTTCTTAATCAATTAGAAAGGAGTTCAGGACATGTCGTGCTTCAATGATAGTTACTATCTTTTTGCTGTGTTCTTCAAGCAGAGGAATCCATGCTGGATTTTCGCAACTAAGTGGGAATTTAACTTGATTTGATGATTGAAAACTTAGCTGTTGACCTTTTGTCAGTGAATGCTAATTTTTCAGCCTGAATCTTTCCTACCTTAATGTCCATATTCTACGTGAGGCTTTTATCTTTCCTTTCTTTTGTGCTTATCTCAGCTTTTGCTTAATTTTCTCTTTTTGTACTTTATGTCTCTTCTAAATATTCCTTTATACTCTTCTGTTTCCAACACTGTAAGAAATTGCAAAATTTAACATAGAATATAAATACATCAAATGTATTTAAAAGTTAATAAAGAGAAGCATCTCTATACCCCCTCCCCAAAAAAAACTTCACACCACCTTCTCCAGAGAAACACCAAACCAAACAACCCAAAGCCATTTTCCTGTGTTGTGCCCCTCTCCACTCTCATTATTTTTTCTCCAGTGATTTGTTTTCCAACCCCACTATATTTAACGCAGTATTTGGCTGAATGTGATTCTTATTCTGAAACAGAAGAAAATACAGATTTATCTTTCTTTAGAGAGATTGGACTCATTTTCATCAAAACCTAGTGTTGGAAATAGAAAGTCAAAGAAATGCAGTAACAGCTGGTTTGTACTCATCTCCTCAGACTTACGAACAGTCAAAATAAGCAAATTATCTATCCACTGATGCCATGCCATGGCACATGTTGGCACCCAGATCATTAGGAAGTTATTTTCCAAGAGAAGGTCACTGTGTTTTATATAGCCTGAATATGCCAGATGTTGGGACTGCCAGTGATTTAGCTAAAGAAAGAGACAGTGATCTGGTGGATGAGAGGATTCATAATTATTATGAATTCAACAGTAAATCTGATGGGACATTAGGACAATTAGGGTGAGGATCTGCTGCTTCACAAATGTGCAGAGGAATCATTATGGAGAAGGGAAATTGATGAAATCATCAAAGTGAATGTAAACTTGAACTGGATTTGTAAATCATAGAGGAATTTCCCATGCAGAACTGTATATTACATAATACATCACTCATAAATGCTTAGTACTTTTTGATTATGAGTACATCAACCCAAATATTTTTACACATTTTTTAGGTTTATTTATTATTTATTTTATTTCACTTTTTACCTGAAATTACTTAACATGCATCAGAAAAAACATCATGAAAGGTTGAAGGCATAGTAAGTTTTCATAGTAGTTTCCTACCTGTCTTTTCTTTTAGACACTGTATTATAAAAAAGAATGAAAGACACGCAAATTAAAGTTAGTAGAAATATTTGTAACATAGTAAGTAAATAAATAAATAAAATGTCTCAATTTTAAATTGGAATTTTCCATATATATAATTTTGCTGCAGAACATTTAAAACATGTTACAGTTAATTCCTGTCTTGTTTCAGAGTATTATTAAAATAGTCTAGATTTGATTTCCATTTAAAGAAAAATTCACTTGTAATATGAATGCAAAATATAACAGCATCACCAAAAAAAGAGGAAAAGAAAGTCTAAGAGAACTAGAAGAATAAATTTACTTCTTAGTTACAGAGTGAAGCAAAAAAAAGGAGTATTTGGCAATAGGCCATCTGATTTAATAAACTCTTGGAGAAATCCTGTTAGCTGAATTGCTCATGGACATTCATTTTGAGTATGTCAGCTGAATTTTAAGATTCTGTTTGAATAAAGTGAGGGGCTCTAGGGGCTATACTGATCTTCTGGATAGTTCAAGGAACAGTGACTATCTATGCATGGTTTATGTGTCGTGCTGACTTTTTTAGAGAAGTTTGGTAAGAAAGTTTCCTGCTACGGGGACAAATGAAATAACAAAGTGTCCTGTATCCATGGTCAGGAAACAATAGCCCTTCTGTAATTAGCTCAGACACTTCAAGAAGTATCTTCTGACTGTCATGTTTAAAGCACAGACAGTTTTTTTCTTTGATTTGCAGAGTAAAAAAGTACTTTCCTAGCCTATGACACTGAACACTACATTAAAGTACAGGAGATAACCATTGGGAATTGCTTAAGAAATAAAAATACAGCCTATGCATTTGAAAGCTCATGCCAAAGACATCTCCCTTGGTCCAGACACAACTAATCTGTCTTTCAAATACTACACAGAGTCATTCAATTGCCATTGAACTCATGAATGAAAACTGTTATTCTAATAGATATGGGATTGGTAACTTTTCCTAAACCTTAGGCTTTTTGAATGGTGTTTATAATTTTGTTCATCACACCAGCCCTAGTTTTCACCTCATAATACATAGTGGTACATCTGTTGGTTAATGGGTCATCTCAAAAATGAAAACTTTTAGGGATACTATGAAGAAAGTTAAGAAAATTTACTTCATTTTCTATAGTCTTCCTTAGATAAGCTATGAAAAGAAATCTTTGCTTCCACTATTACAGTTTGCACTGATGATGATTTGATTATCAAGTTATGACCTTGCAAAGAAACGCATATTTCCTTTTGATTATGATGACAGATTCCTGTAGGTCTATCTTCTTTTTGTTCATTAAAGCAAATGCAAACTTCAGCTTCTGACTCAGAGGCTGTTGTGGCCATGATAACGCTTGTTCTGTAATAACTCTTTATAAAGTAATTGAATATATGATGGAGAACAGTTAGATTTTTTTGAAAGTCCTTGATAAAGAGGAGAGATTAGATTTTAAACTCTCTTTATGAAAGTTCTGCTTCATACTTGTGCTTTTACATGCCTTTCAGGAAAGCATTCAGTGAGTCAGTCAAAACTCAAGAAATAAGCAGCAGATACATCCATTGTTGGTGAGAGTGGAGTGAATATTTTTTTCATTAACTGTGCTTGCCAGTAAGATTTGCATGAGGAAGGATATCTGGGAGATCACCCAACATGAACAGTAAATCACAGGTTTGGTTATAGTAATGGGTGAGGCAAAGCTACTGACACAAGAATATTGATAAAATAAACTTCTTCATGTGGGTCATACAGGGACACTCACTGCCCACATCACTGAGCAGTAGCCATAGCACGTAGAGGCTATCTGAGCTGGGGAAATCCTCTAGGACAGGATTCTCCCTGATTCTCCTTCTCTTTGGGCAGGAAAGCAGGGCAGCCTGAGCAGAGATCTGTTAGACTCTGCACCTCTCCTTCCCTGGACTCTTTTCCTTCTTTGGACAGTGAGCTCACTGCATTCAGGGCAGTGTTTGATACAGAGGTGTCTGTCATTGCTTACAGTGACATGGGACTGAGTTCCTAGCTCCTACGCCTTTGTTTCTATATTGTGCTAGAGTTTTGCTAAGCTGTAAGGAAACCTTTGCAATGGAGTCAGGGATAAAATGAGAAGGTATAAAGCATGCTAGGTTTATAGCAATTTACTGACACAACAGGGAATGATTAGGGTTAAGGGTTAAATTCCACTGATCCTTGGAAGGAGAGTAGCAAGGTGTGGTGTCATTGTCAACACAATGACAAGACCAACTAGGGAAGGAAGGATGCCAGGATAATTTGTAAGCCTGATCTAAAGACCTGGTCTAAATCCACCAATAATGACTTTTAGGGATTTATAGGATTTACATTTAACACCTGTGTTCATTTTAAGAAGTTTTACATTTTTTTCCTTCTTTTTCTGAAAGGCTAGCTTTATTAGTGCATTCATTAGTATATTAAATTGATCCAAGTTGTCCAGTCCCACAGTACTATATATAGTACATTGAGAGTATTACTTTTGATATTTTATTTTACTTATATGCAAGCTAGAGTAGACCTCAGGATGCTGCTATCATTCTGTGATATTTCAAAATACTGTGCTTGGCTTTTAGTCTATATATACATGATCAATTATTTCCCTTTGACAGTGTTGTTATTACATACATATTCCACTATTCACGTGTGCTAAATTTGTTATTGATCTTCAGAGTAGCATAAACAGTATGCATTTATTTACATGTATATACATGCATGAGGAGGTAGTTAATTTACTTGCTATTGATTTATTTTCTTTTTGATTTTGGCAGGCTGTTCAGCATTACATTTTGTAATTTATGCAATAATGTTCTGATGGAAGTTGTAAAAGCAGAACATTAGTAAGCTTATTTTTGCTGTCTTAGTAAATCTGTTCAGAAGGTAGATTATATAAATGGTAGTCTCTGCACCTGTCTTTTTACAGAGGATTATAAAATAAAATGTTTTTTCTGAAGATAAAAGCATAAATGTTTGATTCTTGACATCAACATAAAGCCTGAGTGGTAGATCAGGATTCAAAGTGAGGAGGTATCAAATCTGCTAAGTTTAATCAGTGAGGAATCCCAACGGTACCATTCAAATTTTTAAAAATACAAGTTTGCTGTTATACTGATGTGTATGGCTCTTCTGCTCTACCTGGAGTATCCAGCCAAACCAAGAAAAATTCTCTCAAGTTCAAAGCCAAACTCCTCAAATTAATCATTTGTATATGCTAACCTCTGAGTGGTTTGAGTCACAGAGGCTACTAAACCATGGGGAGAATCAAAATTAAGTATGTGTTTCTGCTGCCTCATAGCCCACATGTATGCCTGTATTTAGTGTTGGACATGCATTTAGATGCTTTTTCCACTCCTAAGCAAAGTTCTGCATGAGCGAAATAGAACTTCTCTGCCCTATTCCTCCTGATAGCCTGTCTGGTGGCAGGAGGGACAAACCTGTGCTGTGCACAAGGGTTGTGTTTACAGCTTGCCATTTCATATTGCAGCACCACACAAAAGCAGACAGAAGGGTTAATTTTGAATAATTTTCTTCTATCAGTTGACCTTTTAAAATTCTTTTTTCTGTTATTATTTTTACTTGTCACAGCCAGTGAAGATGAGTTTTGAATGAAACTCAAAAAATTGTAAGATATCTTGCATAGTTTTGAGAGGATATTGACAGAAATAGCAGTCTGATTCATAACACAGAAGGAACATGGATTAGTTTTCACAGAGAGCTAGAAATTATGTACAAAATGAACCACCATATAGAACTGTCAAAAATGCAATAGATTACTTGTAAAGTAAGTCTGTATGCTCAGAAATTAATTTAGGACATGTGTGATTGTGCTATGATTTATACAGCAGCAGGTGTAATGGCTGTGATCTCTCTTGCAGTGATTGTCTACATTCCTTTTAAGTTACAAGGTCTATTTTGTGCTTACCTGAATGTCTACTGCCAGTAAAATTTGCATTTTCTTAAATGCAGGTGTACTCTTCCACTCTTCCCAATACAGGTTTCCAGGCATTAAAGAAGGGGATATTGTTCCTCTTATTTTTAAGTCAATTTGACAACAATATTTCAATTAGGAATGGATACATCTCTCTGAAGTTCTGGATTTAAACTCTGAAAATAGCACTTTTGTTTCCGAAATCATTATTCCAATGTCTAATATTTGTTTTTACTTGAATTAATAATTTCAAACCAGAAGGTTAATAAAAGTGAATAATTAGAATCCAGGTAAATATATACACTTCTGTGTTGGTAGAAGAGGATATACACTCAAGGAATGTAGTATAAATTTGGTAGATGAGAAATGTAAGTAATCATATGACATTTAGGTGTGATTATTTAATTCTAAAGCATTTACAGTGCAATTTGCAACAATTGCATTAAATTAAAGCACATTTGAAATTCCTTTTTTAATTATAAAGTATTATGAAGAAAAGCACATGAAACTAGCATTTTTGTTTCATTTTCATTCCTGTTGAAAAAAGGAAAAAAGACTCTAGAAAGTGACATGTTACAATGAATTCTTTGTGTATTCAGAATAATAATTTTGCTGCCTTTTGATAAAGTAGTATTATATCATTTAATAGCTATTATTCTGTAACTGAATGCTACCTGAGGACAGTGTTTGGCAGATCTGTTGAGCTGCTTGCCAGTGATGCATAGGAATCCAGCTTTGCCCTCCCCTGCATGCAGAACATCAGTATTGGTGAGAGACACAACTTCTTTCCCTGCTGCTGATAGCTTTGGGAACTTGACCTGGATGCAAGGCTGAAAGATGCATCCCTTCAAAACCCAGAGTCCTAGGAGCTAGGGACAGAACAGTGGCTTGCAGTGAGCGACACACTGGAATTACAGGGCAGCATTCCTGTGAAGCAGGCAGAAGGGATGCTTGAAGCACAGCTACTCCCTGACTTCTCTCAGGACTCAGATGGTCTTCTGTGCGCTCTCTGCTCTCGCTGTGTGCTCCTCTGCAGGATTTAGCACGTTGCTTCCAGCTGGATCCTCTGCTGTGCCCTGCCAGCTTGTTCATCACCACTCAGGCCCCCTAGTCCTGCAAGGCAACTCTACCTTAATGACAGAGACAGTGGGGCCTGTCCCTAAAGCAAGGCAGAACTGCCTCATACCTCCCAGGAAACAAATTCTGTGTACCTTTAATACATAGATTCTGTCTGCTTATATACCTTCATTGGTGCCTCAGAAAACTATTCTTCCTTGGGAAGTTCAAGCTTCAACTTCCTGTGGCCCTCCATTATCTCTAGGCCCGGGCACAGGACAGTGAATTGTCACAGCTTTGTGAACATGCACGTCCTAAGCAGGGCTGTAGAAAAGCGTGGGACAATCACGGTCCCAGGCAGTGTTGTGCTGACCCTCCCTTCCCACCCGTGTCAGCCCGTGCAGTGGGATCCCCCTCAGCACAGCTCACTGCCACGGCAGAGCCTCAATCCCTGCGTGGATTTCCCTGGGAGAGAGCTGACAGCCGAGTGTATTGCATCTGACAGCTCCTGTGCTTCAGGCGTGCCCTGGATCCCTGCCCACCTCAGCCGGAGCTTTAGGGAGCCTGAGAAAACAAAAGCAGGCCCTCAGGCCAAACACGAAGCGCTCAATAGCAGATGTTTGCTCGGAACAGCAGCATCAGTGACATTTACCCTCTTCAGCAAGCTCTTCTCTGAGCTTAGATGTTTTATTCATCTATCCTCTGACAATTACCCGTCTGTTATGCAGTTTTCACCTCAGTTTACTTGAAAAATAAACCCAAATAACATATTTATTCCTACTAATGAGTAATGACTTGTAATATACCTTTGCTATTCATGCTTAATGACTGAACTGCAGCATATTTGCTAAGCTGTAGCTGGGGTGTTTTCTTTTTGATTTTGGGGTTTTTTTTTTTCTTCTTTCTTCCTGCCTCCTTTCGCTGTGAGAAGGTTGAGGCTAACAAGCAAATCATCACCAGTGCTCAGGTATGTGCCACGATTCAGAATGACAAAAGATGAATCTTAAAAGCCCATAGGTGGGCAAAGTAGCTTGCACCTTCCAGGATGAAAAACAAAAGGCCAACTGACCCACCTGGCACACCCTGCAAACAGCTCATGACTGCTGCTGTGGGAAGCAGAAAACTTTGTCTTTATATCCTGACCATAGTAAGTGGAAGAACCCAAATAATTCTCTTTCTTCCTCTTTTTCTGCAGCACTCTCTCTGTCTTTCCATTTAAGATGAAGAGCACCTCCCCTGCTGATTTTCTTTCTCCTTTGTGATCTGGACCTAATTGAGGGCAGATGAAGTGCCCGTGACCACTTTTGACCATGTTTTGTCCTGGATGTGTGTGATGCTGGAATAATTTTGCTGATGAGGAAGGGTAACTTCAGGCTTTTTTTCTTAGATACCACTAAGTGACCCACTAATTCAAAATGTGTGTATTTGTATGACTTAAGTGATTTACTTTGATTGATAATATAGTCTCTTTGTTTTTCTTCTACATCATACTCAATAACTACAGGGTTTTTTGCCTTTTAGCTCTGAAATTATTTATATTTGAAGATTAGGTTCCAAACCTAAGTTGCTTAAGTCCTTTGCTCTCTTAACAGGTAAAAATATCTAATGAAGATGATGTTACGCTTAAAAGTCTTCTGATCTCTACACATTACATTGTCATGTTGATCACAGTGTAACATTTCTGTAAGATCCAGCGTTGATCTGTATTCTAATACTTTGTGTAGGTGATTACTGTAATGCTGCAGTGCAGGCATTAGAATCTCAGCCTGCTGGGTTAGCCAGGGATGCTCTCTGGAAGGAACGTCTAATGGGGTCCTGGAGGCATCTTGTGGAAGATCATAAGGATTAGCAAACTAAAGCAAACTGTTGGACTGTTAAATAGCATAGCTAGTGAGCACTTAGCATGGACAACCATAGGAGAAAAATGTCGTTATCACCTTGTAAAGCTTTCATACCTTATCTGTGATCTCTGGTAGGCAGCTCCTCACCACGCTGACTCCTTCTTTCTTTCTTCGTGGCTAGCTGACTCCTTCCTGTCCCTAGCACGGCCATCTAACCCTTACTGTTCCTCACAGTACATACTAGTCCTTACTGCTCCTCTCATGACCACCTGACCCTACCTCCTTACAGCACAGCCAACAACCCCATCTTCCTTTACAAGCAGCTAACCCATTCTTAAAACACCCATCCTTATTGGCTATAGCTGTGATCTATTAAGGACAGACCTTAATTGGACATAGCTGTGGTCTGTCTTGGTAATTGGTACAGCTGCAACTCCTTAGGGGTGAGATTGCCTTCAGCACTATCTCTATTCTCTTACACTCCATCCTCCTACAGAAAAAAACCTGTTTGAATAACATGAAGGATGTGTGTAAAATTTCTTCTGTTCTGACTTCCTGTATTAGTACCAGACTATTCTCTTGTAAGGGAAAATAAAAAAAAGTAGGGGTGGAGAAAAATGGTGAGGCCTGTGAAGACATGCAGCAGTTGGACTGTTCTGACACTGCTGCGTGGCCGTGTTATTGTGAAATAGTGTTGGCAATTCCAAGTATATGTATCTGGACAACTTTTATAAATTTTCTGAAACAAAATAGAAATAATTAGTTCCATTGCTCTGATGATGTATTTTCTTTTATTAGCAATTCACTTGGTGTCACTTACTCTGTTTTTTTTCAGTGTATACTGTTTTGAGAGGGAGAGGTGCATACAAAGTGTATATACAAAGAGGTATGGAACATGGCCAAATTTCCATCATTTATACATGGCTCAGAGTCTCTGTTTAGTCAAAATTCCTCTAAAATATACCGTGAATTCTGACAAAACAGGAATGTGGGGAGAAATTCTGGCAATTTTGAACTTAATAGAAGAGGCCTTTTTGCTAGAAGGTCAACAACATTTAATCACAGATTGCAAACTAAAAATAGGAAAAGGACACTCAGCTAACTAGATTGCTCAAATTTTATATAAATTGAGGCATATTTTATTTACATACCTTAGAGGATGAGGTCAAGTGATAAACATGGCTAAATTGTTGCCACACTCATGAACAGTATCATTTAAGACTGTACATGTGTGGCTTGTTACAACGTTTACATTTGCTGTTGGTCCTTCACCTTTCTATTGAGCACTCACAAATGATGCTTTGACAGTCAAGTTAAGACTGTAGTGAACTATAGATTTATAATTCATAAGGAATACTTTGTGTCCATCCTTCCCCTGAACATAAATTTCGTGGTGGTGATGAGTTCTGAGCAGGGGCTGTGAGGACAGTGGGTATATATTTCTCTGAATCTATCTCCAATTACTTCCATGAAGGCTTGGTGACAACACAACATGAGATGATTCCTTCACTGCAGGGACATAGATACAAGTGTAATCATAATTGACAAAAGCTTCTTTCTTTGGAAGTTGAGACTTGTCTGATTAAAATGAAACTCTGTTGTAAAGCAGAGTTCATAATCTCTCTGACCGTCCTTTGAAAGGGAAGGTGTGACCTAGAGGTCACTTGCTAAGCATATAGCTAAAAAGATTTTAAACACAATTACTGATCTTTTTAAATTCTGAAGATTTAGCAGATTAATGATGCTTGGTGATGATTATGGCGACGTTTTTGGCATTGTAATAATTCCTTCATGTTCTTGGGCTCTGCGTTGTTAAATTATAAGAATTAAAAAACAAGTTATTAATTTCCAAGTGAAAAAAAAAATATCTGCTCACTAGTGCTAAATGATTGCAGCTTATTGATGCTAATGAGTGTTTTTTATCACTTAAAGGACTGTCCTGGGAAGCATAATCATTTTTCAGTAGTGGTTAAATAATTTGTAGACCCAGAATTTTCCATGATGGATCAGCTGTTCAGAATATTCCTGCTTATCCCATATACTACTTCATATCTTTGATTTAGTTGAGACATGCAAAAAAAAGATGAAAAGACAAATAGACTCTTTTAGCAGGCAAAACACAGTGCAGTTCCCTCAAGCTGACTGCTCAAGCTGGCTGTTCCTCCCAACACATTCAGTCATGGAATCTGTCAGTACTCAGACACAGTCTCTCACTAAAAGACTCTCATACCTTGCCATCTGTCATGTTCTGCCTGTTCCCATGGTAAAAATGTCTCCCACAGTTTTGTCAGATTTGACAATCATTTCCATTGAGATTGGTGGTGGAGCAAGCTTCAGAAATGTGTTTCTTTTCCCACTTTTTTCCTTGGATTGATCACATCTCACTTTGGGACTCACATATGTAGTCCTAAGTGACTTTGGTGGGTCTTCTAAAGGATGAAGACTGATGCACAGAAAAGGTTGTGCCTGAACTTTGTCAGAACAGAGTAAAAAAGCTTTGCTTTAAATTTTCTACGTTCTTTCAAACTTTCAGTAGAGTTACTCACCTTCAGTAGAAAACCATACATATTAATTGGACACTGTATAGATTTTCAGAAATATGTAGCAATGATGGTGGAGATGGAGGCAGGGAGAGGGCAAGAAATAAAGAACTGTCTGCAAATGTAATGAATAGCAGGGGTGTACTGTATATGGACAAAATGCACTTTCATAAGGAACAAAGAAATGGCAACACTGTCATATACATATTTCACCTTTAGCTATCCACCACAATGCATAAATACTAATCTGACAGCTCATACTTCTCTTTTCCCTGATCAACTATTTATTGATACAATTTACAAATTTTAATCCTGTATTTGTTCCAGTAGAATAGCAAAAGGAGTTATTTTACCACAAATTAGCAACTTCAGTGACTTCTGAAATATTTTTAACATGTTCCTTTGTCACTGTGATGCTAATTTTATGTTCAGTCTTCATCTCATTTCCCAGATCATCAGTGTCTCCATTTGTGAGCTAAAATAGCTAAGTCTCTCAGGAAGCATCAATGACACAGATGATCTCCAGTTCCCTGTGCACCAGCTGCAACACATCCTCAGTGAACACCATGGACAGAAGAGACTTAAATGTGCCAAAGATTATGCCAGAGCATCTGTGCATAATTGGCATGCTCATGACCCCAGTCCATCCCACTTGTAATATCTACTGATATCTCCATTGTTCCTATCAGGCAGACCTTTCAGGTGCCTTGGCCTTTGTTTGCATGAGGATTCTTCAGTGTAAAAATATCTGGAATTAATAGCTAAATTCAAAGGGTGTGCATTTAAATATAAATTCAGTAACTCAGTGAATAGCGAAGCAAAGAGCATCCTCACACAACAGAGGACTGTTTAGCTGCCACAGTCCTTGTAGAATATCCAATTAAATACATTATAGTGTGTTCAAAGAAGACCTGATAAAGCAGGGAAGTGTGCTTTGTACCTGTGGTAGTTATAGCACATACATAGTACAGCAGGTAAGCTGCACATATCCAGACTGTCATGAGTGCATGACTTTAAATGAATTGTAATAATTGCTGAGGAAATGGCTTTATGTGGTATCAAAAATAAATTTCTGGCTATTTGAAAATATGGGCCCAAGCCCTGATGACTGGATGCACTGTTAATGATCTGAGAAATATCTGCAAATCTAAAGCAAATATATGAAGCCTGCAAGTTTTCCACAGTAGCTTTTGGCTTACATGTTTTCAGAAGTCTTGCTAAATACACTTAGAGGCTGTGCCTGTGTGCCCTCTACTTTTCATACAGGTGGGATGGTAAATATTGTGTGTGACCTTCCTGTACATTTGCTTTTAGTAAATGCTTGTCAAAGAAGCCATAATGGAATCCATTGTCTAAGATGAAGCCTTCTGTCAGAAAATTATTTTATATAAAGTTACTTTATTTCTTGTGACTCTGTAGTTCTCCCAACTGAGAGAAGTGCATTGGATGTTCAGGGGCAGGAAAGGACTTTATGGTTTCACAAAAAACCGGTAGCCATTAGAAATAATAATTGTTTTCCACCTAGGGGAAATGTTCTAGGTTTTCTCATGAGCATCTAGGAATTTAAATGTAACTTCAGAAGAAACTCCTCTATTCTGTTGGCTCCCTGTGTGGCATAGGAGCACAGCAAGCATTCTGTGAGCTACCGCTTCCAAGTGTGGATGTTCTAGAAAATTGAGAGAATGCTACGACGTGTGCCTTTCGTGTGTTAAGTCAACAGATGTTCAGATCTTCTCATTAAAGGCTTCATACTTGTTTCCCTTAGCTTACACAGTTTATCACAAACCCCAAAATTATTTATCAGGATTTGCTATCATAAATGTAACAGAAGGAAAACTGTAGCTAGTAGACCTGGTATTCAGCAGTTGCATTTTGATGTTACCTTGTAAAAAATCTGTGAAATCTTTCTGTTTTACACTAAGTGATGATTTTATGGTGGTAGACACTGCAATATGGAGTTACATGTTTATGTCATTTTACAGTCTTGTCAAGAATGCATTTCTACTAGCATCACAAATTGTTCAGAGAAACCTGTCAGGCTCTTCATGCATCTAAAAGAATATTTAGAAATATTTGTATTCATCACTTTGTATAAATTCAATGCTCAACTTGTTTGTGGGATTAAATATTTTAAGACTTTGTGTTATCACAGAGTCAAGTGCTTAGTGTACTTTTTTGACTGAAAAAGATATTTGCTTCTATTAGAAGGCAAGGAGAATAAATAGGAGACACCAGATTAATATATCACCATAACCTGAATTTATTAACAAATGTGAAAAACTAGAGAAAGTTGGAGCATGAGTGTTTTTTTTACAGCAGAGACAGTACTATTTTCTCAGTACCATTTGTGATGCTATATAGGATGCTGTTCTTCTGTGGAAATCCTGTTGTTAATGCTTATTTTTTGGTCTGTGTCACATTGCTACTACTGTGATGTGACCTCTTTGCTATCTGGAACAACAGTCCAGTCTTGTCCCATGATAGGGACTCCTTAAGTAAAGAGAGACCTTCTCCTTCTAACAGACTGGTATCCACAGGCAATTACTCTAGAAAACCTGTGTCACGGGAGACTACACAGTGTTGAGAAAAAATGTATAGCTGGACCACTTAATTCCAGACATTATGGACTGATGACAACTTTCTGGCAGTTGTAGGCACCCCTGTCTCATATCAGTAAACCTGCTAATATAAATTCAGAAATGTAAGGGACAAAAATGATGTGCAATAATATTTCTCTGTGCTTTTCGATGACTGTACCATTTGGTGGGCATCTCTCTGACTTGTGTTCTGTTACTTCTGGAGAAAAAACTTTTATTAAATTAGTAGTTCTAATCTGCTTACCAGGTTACCTCAACAGCTGACTTTATCATACCTCCCACTAGAGCTCATTATGACTCTTTAGTTAGTTTTTAAGTCAGAGTCTACTGAGGGTTTTGTTTGGCTAGCTCAATTTTCCTTTGAGAAATTAATAAAATTTACACTAAATTCTTTCACTGTTTTTACTGTGGAAGCTGCTGAAAATCAAAGCTCTTTTTCTTATTTTTAAGAAATAAGAAAATTTTTTTTTTCTTATTATATTATTTCAGAGCCTTATCTTTGAGTTATCCAAGTCACTGACTATATGGTCCTTGTAGTTTTCCACTACTGCAGACTACTAAGAATAATTTTATAGTTTAGAAGAATATTTATGGGTTCTTCTTTTTCTTCATGGTATAATTCTTTCTATGTCCTGGAAACGCATCTAAAGAAGTGCTATGAGGTATTTTAGTGATGTAAGTGACAGTTTTGGCTTTATGTCTCATTATCTGAAAGACAGCATCTCCAGCAGCACAGACATATCTCATCCTGCCAAGGCCCAATGTGGAACATAATGTGTGAAAGAGACTCCAAATGAGGGGAATGGATCTCTTTCTTGCTTAAAATGCTATGAATTTATTCCTTTAGGGTGAATGACTGTATTTTATAACTCCAGTTTTTGAGATAATAAATAATTTTAGGCCACTGAAGTGACAGGACAGTACATCTGTGTGAAAAGTGAATCATCTGGGGAATAAAAATGAGCAAGATCACTCTGAATTAAGTGCATGAGTCCACAGCTTGAGTTATTGGTTAGATATTCAGATGTTAAAGTGCAAGAGCTTTCTCTGTGCTAGTCCTATAGCTAAAGCTGCTAGCAAATGTGATCTCACAGGTTGAAGCTGCTTGAATCTGGCCCTGAAGCAGAGATTATAAAAAACTCTGGTGTCTTGTTTTCACTTTCTGGGCTGTCAGCAGTGCCTTCCAGAGCCAGAGAGCTGGAAGCTGAAGGACCTAAGTGACATGAGCATCCTGGTGACAAGGGCATGAGGACCTCTGCAGTCTGCCCACACAGAGATCCTGCTGGCTGTGGGATCACCTGCCCCAGCTTGAATGGGCAAGGAAGGCCTGCACATACCTGGGAATTGTGTCTGAAAGCTGGCCAGTAAAATTGATATTCTGTTTTTAAGGCTAATGGTGATAGATAGATAGATAGATAGATAGATAGATAGATAGATAGATATTTGATTGAAT
Source organism: Peucedramus taeniatus (assembly GCA_013400575.1). Classification (NCBI taxonomy): domain Eukaryota; kingdom Metazoa; phylum Chordata; class Aves; order Passeriformes; family Fringillidae; genus Peucedramus; species Peucedramus taeniatus. The sequence goes on from WBNO01033004.1 coordinate 30,479, forward strand.
AGAGGGTATTTGATTGAAAAGACACTAGAAGTTCACAGAGGTGGTTGTTTTGTGTTCACAGAGGTGGTGAGGGGTAGGGCTTTTAAATATACAAATTAATTACAATTGATTCAAATTGGTAGTGGAGTTTAAATTTAAACTTTCCAATTTGAACAGCTTATTGGAGTGTCACTTTTTACAGTGACCCAAGTAATTATTCAAGAGAGTTCCCGCTATGTCTTACAAAATCTGGAGAGGTTGCAAAGGGAGAGGAACTTCAGTTTATTGATTTTGGGCTCTAAAAACTTTCAGTAACTATTATCTGTAGTTAACAGATCCACAGGACTCATGCTGATTAATTTCCTTATCTGAAAGTTGCGCTTTTCATACTGTAAATGATATCTAATACTCCCTGAAGGGCTCTATAGTTTATAGATTTTATAAGAGAATGTAGAAAATGAATGCATTATTTTCTTGCCTTTTTGTGATGCTGTGGTTCTGTTATTCATAGAATGCTCTATTTTAATACACTTTATGCTTTTACTAGCATTTTTACATTTCAGTGTAAGAAAAAAAAAGGAGTCTTTTATCATTCATATTGAAAAAAGCGCTTAAGCTTTAATCCACCCAGAGTCAGTAACTGCTACTTGATCTTAAAGGGTGGTGCTCATAAACTGTAGAAAGGCAAGGGCTAAGACATTCTTTATGGTACAAATGTTATAGTACAGCTCATATTTATTGAGGGGACCATAATTATGCAGAGCCATTACAGTGGATATTCATGGCACTGTATCAAGCAGTATCTCTGAATTTTTTATCAGCTCCATGAGCCTGAATGAAGTACATGTATCTTTTCATTGCATTCCACTTTTCCTCCTATTTAAATCAACTTCCTGTGAAAGACTGTGTTGTTGCATAAATATACATGGCTGCAGCAAAGGAGTTAAGGAAGACCATAAGTGTGGAGACTGTATAAGGGCTGGTTGAGTTATTGTTAAAGTGAACCTGTTGCTTTTTTAGAATTTGTTTTGTATCATTTTCTGTACCATCTTCTGTTCATAAGTTTGACTCATATCTGAGCAATGTTATAGTGCTGTGGGCACTTTTTAGCTCCTTATTAGGAAAGTAAAAATTAGCGATCACCCCATATTTGAAATACTTTTCCAGTGGTGCTTTTCCTACTTATTATTAGCATGAAGGGGTTACAAAGCTGACCACACAGCTTCCTTATGTGTGTAGGAATCACCAGATTTTGTGATGCTGTTTATCATTCAGAAAACCAGAATTAATAACTATAAATTACATTGTGATAAAGACATTGATATTGGAGAGTAACTTTTTACAAGGCCATGCAGTGACAGGACAAGAGGTAATTGCTGGAAAACTGAAAGGGGGTAGATATTTATATCAGATTTTAGGAATAAATTCTTTACTATGAAGGTAATGAGGCATTGAAGCAGAGAAGTTATGGTTACCCTGCCCTTGTAAATGTTTAAGGCCAGGTTGGATGGGGCTTTGATAAACTAGATCTAAGAGAAGGGATCTCAGCCCATGGAACTGGGGCAGGAACTAGAAGATCTTTAAGATCCCTTCCAACCAAAACCATTCTACGATTCCATGACATTTTTCTGGAAACCTTATTCTCAGGTAGGGGCCTGGGGAACTGTGTCAAAGGAAGGCAAATGAGGAAGCCAATGCATGCTTTTTAAGACACTTCCTTTACTGAAAGAGCTGTTCAATACCCTAATCCCTCCAGAAACCTGGTCCAGCAAGGAAAGGTCACAAGTAAGAGTTCTGCCTCCTCCACCTGACCTTGCACCAGCAACTTTGCTCTAGTGTTTAATCTCAAGGAAAACCAAGACTGCATTCTAAAAATCAGTTTATCAAACTATGCATCTTATCTGCTTGCCTGATTCTATAGGAACTCTTTCTGATATACATTTTCTGCATACAAGAAAAATAACATTAATTAAGCCAAAATATATAACAAAGATATATTAGTTATAAATCCATCTTTACACAGCACACAACTCTGTGTGCAAGCATCGAGATTTTCATATTTCAAAAGAAAAAATGGTTAATAACTGAGAAAATTGGGAAGGAAGGAAGGAAGGAAGGAAGGAAGGAAGGAAGGAAGGAACTTGTTTATANNGATTTTCATATTTCAAAAGAAAAAAAAGGAAGGAAGGAAGGAAATAAGCAAGGAAGGAAGGAAGGAAGGAAGGAAGGATCTTAAATATTTATTTCTCCTACTACTAGGGAAAAAAAACATCCAAAGAATTTCAAAGAATGATAAATTTACTCCTCAAAATACACTGTAATACTTCGTAGTTTGCAATGAAAAGAATTCTGAACAAGTATACTGTAAAGTTTCATGTAACCACTGAATTTATTCCTAATTATTGACATTACGTTTGGGAAGAGAGGGTGACTCAGAAATCACTACCTCACTGCTCCTGGCCACTCTTTGACAAATGTCAGCTGATTTGAATCAGCTAAGTTCTCATAGTTCAAAAGATTAAAGCACACAAGACCAGGAAAACTGACTATTTACACAGTACAATGTAGAATCAGGCTTATTTTATGCAAGGTGATAAATGAAATATTTGTGAATGTTCATCTAGGAATGACTATTCTCCAAAGAGGCATCATTTGAGAACAGGGCTTTTCTCTCATCTCAGAGCATTGGTTACGTTTTGGAAAAGCTAATCCAGCCACTGAATGTTAAACTGGAAAAAAAAAAAAAGAAGTTGTTATATCACTGTGTATCTAAACTATCAGGTTTTCTATTACCTGTTTGATCATACTGTTCAATTTTTCTGTCTTTATATAAATTATAAATGTAAAGAGAGCAAACTCCTTTGCTTTAGCTGCAGGTGGTGTTTTGCTCCCGCTGGCCCGCTGTCAAGGCCCTGGTGGGAATTGCAGGCTGGATGTATTAGGACCATTCGCTTGCCTCAGAGGCGTTGTCGATGGCACAGCCAGGAACAAAGGATTTCTCTCCTGAGCCCCAGAGCGGCTGGAAAGAGCCGGCAGCGCCCCGGCCCGGGCGCGGTCCCGGTGCTCGGCGCTGCGGGCGTGTCCGCGCCCCGCAGCCGCGGAGCCGAGAGCCGGAGCTGCCGCCGCAGGAGGGGGAGGCAGCCGGAGCCTCTCCAGAACAAGGGAACGAGCCTGGCTCCCGGCTCAGCGCTGCGGAGAGCGCCGCTTCATGAAGCGTGACAGGGACGGGAGGAACGAAATCACAGCACTCGGCAGGCAGGCCATTTAAAATGGTAATACAGGCAGCCCTCATCTCATCCCAGCGCTGACACTCCTCAGCATCTGCCTGTGCCACTCATTCTGCGCACATTGTCAGGTGCATATCAAAACAAGCACAGCAGGCAAATAAATGCGCGAATCTGAGCAAATATTCTCTCTCCTGCAGGAACTGTAGACAAGAATGACTGACAGGAACTCACTGCTACTGATGATCTTGGTTTTTTTCTGACTACACTCTGTAGGTTATTTCTTGTCATGCCCTACATTTCAGATTACTTATATAGGTCTCTGGTAAACTGCCCCAGTCATATTGGTGTGTAAGAATATGATCTGAACATGCTGTGTTACATCAGATTGCTGTCTGAAGAAAATTCACGGATAAACTTTTTGTGGTTTAATGATGGAAGTGTATTGGCTAGGATTTAATAGAACGGCTATTAATAGATCAGAGATCTTGAATTTTTGCTTTAATAATTTTTCTGCTTAAACTGACTGTATTGGATTAAATGGAAAAACAATAATTTTATTTTTTTTGGTTTTTTTTTTTTTACATTTCAAACTTGTATGTTCAAAAATAGGCAAAGTCTATTAGGTCTTCATGGATCTGTTATTAAGAGAAATGATGGCCTGACCACAGTCTGTTGCACAGACACTGTTTTATCTGAATTAAGGCCTGATAAATTCCTCCTTTGTAAGTATAAAAATGACACCTATGATATTTAGACAGGCAACTTCTTTTTCTCAATCTGGGGGTCCAGTTGAGAGTGTCAGCATCCTACAAATCACACAGATTACCTCCATCTTGACAGAGAGCTTTATTTACTCCAGTAAGATTTGGATCAGGCTCATTACTATCCTAGTTCTTATTTAGAAATTGAAAATACTAATAGTTGTCTACAAAAGAAGGTATAGGAGAAAAAAAATTGTTAATAATGCACATTGAGATTATTGCCCTAAGCAATTCAATATTGCATATTAAAAAGTACTTTTTGTCTCTGATTTCTTCTGCTTCTATGACTCTTCTTTTGCATGTGGATCTGTCCCTGCTTACCTTAGGCTTCCTTATATTATCATTAACTTATCTTTATTTATCATTAATTCTTATTCACCGCTTGCTTCTCTTCTCCTGTCCCTCAGACTGTATTGAAGCAAATGAAAGTGGTATATGGTGCTTAGTGTCCAGCCCACAAATCATGTGAGGAGTGGCTCGGGTAACTGGGGTTATTTAGCCTGGACAAAAGGAGTCTCAGAAGGGGCCTTATCACTCTTTACAACTGCCTGAAATGTGGTTGTAGTGAGGTGGTTGTTGGTTTCTTTTCCCAGGTAGCAAGGGATAGGATAAGGGGAAATAGCCTCAAGTTGGGGGAGGAAATTGTTTCTAATATCTAGTATAAACCTCCTTAAGAGGAGGTTTAGATTGGATATTAGAAACTATTTCTTCACTGAAACATTTTCAAAGCACTGGAACAGACTGCCCAGAGAAATGGTTGAGTCACTGTCTCTTGAGCTATTTAAACGGCACTTAGCAACATGGTTCAGTGTTGGACTTGGTAGTCCTGGGTTAATGGCTGGACTTGCTGATCTTAAGGGTCTTTTCCAACCTAAATGATTCTGTGATTCTATGACATATATGCTTGGACTTTTTGAGGCAAAATCCTACCTACAGTTATTGACATATAGATATTAATTGTGTTGCTGCTATTTTACATCTATTCTGTTTTAGTGTCTGGCTATATGTGCTTTTGGTGTCCTCTTGCAGTGAATAGAAGACCAGTGTCCTGTAATTTGGATAATTATGCAAATGTATTGCTGTATTAAGCTAAACTCATGACCCTCAGTGCCAGGCTTATCCAGCTTGCAGTTACAGGAGAATTCTCCAATTCTGGGATACGTCCTACTGGATAACATTGAGTATTTTAGTTAGTGTGTAGAAATGACACTTGAGAATTAGATGGTAATACTAATAATTCATGCAGCACTTTTTTGCATCTTTGAATAGATCTCAGATAAGAAAAATTGTTTTATTTAATTCTAGATAATAGAAAAAAATTCAAAAACTTTTCTCCCACTCCCAAGTCTTTCATTCCTCCCACAGAGCTTTTAACTGGGAAAAAAGAATTACTTTACTTTTCCTTTGTTTGCAGAAAGCAGCAGTAAGAGAATCATACTATTTCTGGCTGATATGACTGGGTATGAACCAGTCTTTTTTACTATTTTATATTTACACATTTAGTTTATGCAACAGTTTTTTCAGTTTATATTTTGCATGAAGACAATGAGTAAATTATATTAATTTCCATTTTTGAAGAAATGTCTCTTCATTCAAGAAGCAAATGTCTCTCTCTTAATTTTTAGAAGTTACGTTCTTGTGAATGAAAATTAAATATCTTTTAGAAGTCATACTATAAGGCATTCTCTACACAGCATGCATTAACCCTGACTGCAGCAACTTAATTGCAAAGAGGAAAGAACATTATAGCTGTTTTGTTAATTGTGATATTGATAAGGATTTTAAGCTTCACTTTCTTGTTCTTCACAAGCTGTTCAAATTTCTAATCTGAGGACTGTTTAATTTGGACTGGTTCTTTGGTATGTTTTGAATCACTCTCAGAGCATTTCTAAAAAAAGCTTGTATATGATTTCATCATCTCTGAATCATTTCTTATCTCTTACGGTGTCCTAGACCTTTCCTCTTCTGTGGTTTGATGAACAAAGGAAAGCAGACTTCTTAAATCTGTCAGGCATTTTACATACCATGCAAGCTCTTAAGCCTGTTCATTGTGATAAATACAGCACTTGCAGATTGATGAAACATTTGGCTATGGTATCACTTAGCTAAGAAGTTAAGGGAATTTGGGAGCTTGCAGCTTTTGGACATTTAAAGTACTTGAAGTTCAGTTATGATTTCTTGTTCTTTTCATATCTTTTCAGTTACTTTATCCATTTGTCTGTTATAAACAGTTTAGCAATAGCTTGCATGTTGTACACACAGTGTAATTTTTTTCTGAAATTACAGAAAAATTGATGGTTCTCTGAAAACCATCAAATACTTGTCGCAGATAATTTACCTTTAAATATTTTTACAGCAACCCTAAGTCCAAAGTCACACTCCATTCATCTAAAGAAACCCTAATGATAATGCAGAAATCCTTAGCTGTAGAGTTCTACAATAGCTTTTTGATACAATATTTATGGACTGTTAATTTTTTTTTCATTAGAGGCTGTTATGCTTATTCATCACTTACCATAAATGAACCACTTCAGGATTCAACAGTGTATTGGGCTGATATTTTTAAAGTGAACTCATGGACATCTTTCACTTCCTGAAGCAAAGTCTCAGGGTGTCTCATAAGGGGAGGCAGTGTAATTGGGCAATGCTTATCTTGGGCTTATGAAGGCAGATCTAATTTACCATACAAATAATTTTTCATCCCTTTTGCCCATCTCCATCACCACTTATCCCACTCTTTTTCAGCTCTGTGGATCTTTCCTCCCACCCTTCACACCTACTCATCCCATGCCTCTCAAACAAGGCACAACACTTTTGTGTCTATTTCCTGTTGTCCTCTGTTCCTCAACTGCTTATTTTGCTCTTCCCTCCACTTCCAAACTTCTACCTTTCAGGAAAGTAAGTGTAATTTAGGTGTAATGAATGAGGAATCCAATGCTTTCTACTAATTCCACATTCTCTCCTGTCTACCCAGATAATGTGATAGTTTGGACAGCCTTGTTTTTAGAGTAAGGATTTGTTTTGACAGGGGCTTGGTTTTTTAATGTATGCATTTCTGAAAGCACATGTTCCCAGAGGCAAGGTTTTAGCAGAATGTCTTTATTTTGGAAGATGGATGTTAGTAGGATTAGAGCCATTTCTTGGCACGTGTAGAAGTTTGCTCCTTAGCCTCAGGCTCACTCTGAATAAGTCATGCACTGGTAGGCTTTATTCCTGCAGTCAAGACATTCTATTGTGCTTCAGGAATGAAGCTGTCAGCAATAGTCCTTACACTTTGGAAAAACATGTCAGAAGATAGCTTTTACCTGCTCACTTCTTTCAAAGGAGAGGAAAATGAAATGAGTGTTAAGTCTAGACCCTTGAAGCACATCATCAACTGTGATGGGGCCAAGGGTTAAAACATTATTAAGATCCCAAGCTAGTTCCCACTGCCAGTCTGACTTTTGACTTGGGTTGAAAGAGTTCCTTAAAAATAAAGCAGTTTTTCAGCTGATGGATAATCTCTATGGCAAGCAGAAAAGATTACAGTAATATTTTAAAAGAAGTGTTTGCTATCTGGCCTCAGAGGCTGTAATTAACCTGTGTGAGGCCAGAGCTGTGTATTACGAAAAAGTGAAAAGTATCTCTGCTGTCTGCAGAAAAGGCAAGTCATGTATTTTATAGGCAGTGTAGCTTTTTAAAGTATAGATTTTTAATACTTTCATTTTAAATGACAGTGGCATGATCTGTAACTGTAATATACTGCTGTAAACCATCTTTACCATACTCTGTATTACCTCTGTGGCTCTTTGTTCCTCAGTGGAACCTCAAAGAATGATACAGACAAATTTCATTTCTTATTGTTTCACACTTCTGCACCATTTAATATACGTAGCTAACAGGTTAACAAGTATGCCCTGCTCAGTTTCTTTTTATTGAAAAGATTTTACAGGTCATAGAAACTTCTAAACCTCACAGTACTCTTCAGATCTTGCAGTAATAATAATGTTCATTTTCCCTTTTCAGTTTGTTTTTCCTCTTTTGCTCTCCTACTTTACTGTCACATTCAACCTTTTTTGTAACTTCTGATAGGATGCTGCCTTTAATCCAGTCCCTCCAACAATTTTATTATGTGGGTTTAATTTTACGTTATGGATTAAATGATGCATTTAAAAAGAATCTTGGTAGGAATTAATCCTTCTAACTTCATTGGGGCTGAATATCCAAACAAAAATATGTATGAAATTTGAAATTACTTTCCATCTACAGAAAGAAATGTTGGAATTACAGGACTACTGGTTTATATGGTATCAAAAGAAGATATAAAGGGCAGGTAGGTATAAGTGTAATGTGGAAGACTCAATAGGTTTTTCTTCTCTGGTTTTATTAAAAAAACTCATTTGAAAATGTATTTTGTATACCATTTTAAACATGAGAAAGTTAGAAGGTATCATCCCCACTTCTATAAAATTCTAAAGAATAGTGAAATGTCTGAGGTCCTCTGGCAAGGTGAAGTTGTCCTGTCATTTCAATGCTCAGTCTTAACAGAAATCAGGATACAATCCAAAGTGCAAGAAGCATAGATTTTACTTTTTAAGTCTTGATTATTCATCCTTCTGCTTTTGAAATTAGCTTTCTGGAATCCCAGATGCTATTCATAAATTCTACATACGTGGTATACCAAAATACACATCTCTTGCATGTCTCAGGAATGTATGAGTGCTATTAGTACTAGGCAGGTAATGCTATATGAGACATAGGCTGGGGTTTTATTAACACTAATAAGGATTCCAGAAAACAGGGTTTACTCTGGCTTTTACTTATTTGTATTAATGCAGATCAGTTGTGTTTTGTTTTTGTATCACAGTGATGGCAAAAAATCTCAGAATAATCTAAATTTGTGTCACTTGTCTAGGGATTTTTTTTTTTACTTTTAAAAGCTTCTGTTTTGTTTAAAGGTTAGGAGATTCAGTTTACATGGTTCAGCCATCCAGTCAGGGATAAAAATCCATATGGCTTAAATGACCACTTCCACACCATAATCAAAAAGCATTAAATATCTAAAGTGAGCAGTAAACTCAGAGAGTGTAGCTAACTCTTTGAGTAAACTAGAAAGTGAATATTTGCATATAATATTGAACTCTGAATGCATTCAGAGTTATCATAGCAGACTCCCAGTTCTTAGGGAATGCCCACAAGAAAGCTGGTGAAGGCCTTTTAACATGGGCATGTAGTGATAGGACAAGGTGGAACAGCTGTAGACTGACAAGAGTGGGCTCAGAGTAGATATGGGAAAGAATTTCTTTACTGTGGGTGTGATGAGGCATTGGAACATGTTGCCCAGTGAAGCTGTGGGTGTCCCATCCCTGGAAATGTTCAACACCAGGTTGGATGGGACTCTGAGCAGTCTGGTCTAGTGGAAGGTGTCCCTGCCCATGGCAGAGGGGTTGATCCTTATCGTCCCTTCCAGCCCAACCCACTCTACAGGTCTATGATTCTATGATCATAAATACCAAAGAAGAAATGTCTGTTGTAGTTTTTTGCATAATGATTTCCATACACTCAGCCATTACTTTGCACAGCACCTCAAATTCTGTATTCACTGAAAATTGACCCTAAATTATAAGCTTGCCCTTTGAATTTTGCATGGATACCAAATGCTTTTAAAAGAATTTTCTGATATTGCAGTGCAGTATCATCTTTGTCTCTGTTCCTGAGTTTTCTGTACTTGATATTTTTCTCTTTAAGTAAATCTAAGTGGCACTGGTGTGTCACAGGCCACCAACTTTATGGGCTAAGAGCCTAGGTTTAGGCTCCAGTGCAAGAGTCTTCATGGTACATCCTCCTACAGTTCTACTTTACTAAGTATCCAGTCATGCCAGGAGTTGCTTCCTTTCAGTGTCTGTAGGAATCATTACTGGGGAAAAACAAAAAATGTGAGGTTGTAGTGGTGATTGTCAGGAAGGTGATGAAAGATGTATGCGCTGATCTCCTTTTGCTCAGGAAATCAGGAAGGTGAGAAGAACCATAAGGTCCCTGTCAGCCCCAAAATTACGTCTTAGCATATCGGGCATAATGGCTCTGTTTGGATAATTCTTCTGACTGTCTGTGCTTCACCCCAGGGATGCTACCAACCTTTTTACTCCAGCCTTCTACCCTAACAAAAGGAGAAACCACTGCAGTAATTATTTTCAGAAAGAAAACACCCTCAAATATTTTTCATGGTCCTAAATTGATCTAAAGATTAGAAAATTGAGCCTCCTTTGTCTTATTCTCAATGTCGCTGAGTACCTCTTTTATTGCATACACAGGAAGACAGTAGGGGGATTAATTAAAGTTAAATGGAAACAGCAGAATTAATCTCAAAACTCATTACTTAGTTTTATTTCTCAAAATCAAAAATCCACTAGGAACAGATATTGGTAGATTCAGAGTTCAAAATGCATAACCTAGAAATGCATAACCTAGAAAATACCTTTAATTTTTATGGCAGTGGCTATAGCAAAGTGTGAGATATGGCAACACACAATGGGAAGGCTGATGACATGTCATACATTGGCCATGATCAGCTGAAATGAATGACTGATGCCTTTTCAAATCTCTTAGCTGTTGTCTTTGAGAATTTTATCTTCCAAAGATGGAAGGTGGAAGTGTTCTAGTACTTGAGGAAGGAAGCACGGGAGTGGAAGGGACAGCCAAGGTCAGAAATTCTAGATCAAACCACTCATCTTCAATATTTAAAAATAATCAGAGTATTTTCAAGCACCTGGATGGTTGCAAAGAGACCAGCACTAGGCAATACGGATTTGTCAAAAATCAGCTAATTTCCTTTTTGACAGATTAACAGGCCATGTTGTGAGTTACAAAGCCACAGAAGTGGTCCATTTTCAGTGTAGTAAGAGATGTCTGTCTCTTTTGACATCTTCATAAATAAGCTAGAGAAACATATTCTAGGTTAAACTATTAGAAGGTAAATGTAAAACTCATTGATTGACTGTACTCAAAAGAATCAGTATTTCCAGTGCATTCTGGAAGGGTCATTTTTAGGCCCATAAGAAAGAATAGAATAATAATAGAATAAAGATTATGCTTGCTAAAGGTGTAAACACGTTAGAAGACAAGGCTTGAATTTGAAATATTCTTGAAAAATCTTAAGAAAAAAATTGATGACACTGGAATAATGTAATATGGATAAGTGCAATCTCCCATTTAAGCAGTGGTAATCAGCTACAGAAGTTCTTTCTGGAGAACAAGTGGCAAGTTTTGTGGGAAAGGACATGAAGTTTCTAGCTAGTCTGACTAAGTCAACAGCCTCATTCTACTGTAATAAGCAACAGGCACAGCTAAAGGAATGTCTGTGACAAAAAATTGTTTTCTTCTCTATCCAGCTGGGGGAGGTAGAGCTATCACTAAGAGTGGAGCCAGTTTGAGGCAACACACAGTGTGTGGGGAAGAGCAGAGAGAATAAACAGTGGACAGATTGGCTGGAGTGATTTAACTGAGGGGGAAAAAAAGAGAATGAAGAAGCACAAGAGATGAGTTTTGAGCATGCAGAAGACAGTTGCAAAACACAAGAAGCAACAGAATGATCCAGATGGCCTCTTGGGGGCCCTGTTTGCTCTATTTAGGATGATTCTGGACAAAATCTCTGCAGGAAATCTTTGTTCTTGGCAGTTTTTTACTACAACTAGAATTACATGGGTTTGGTTTTAAAAGTGTGTGCTTATGCTCATCTGCATGCTTTCAGGGTTACTCTTCAAAGATTTGGATTTTAATTCTTGGATTGAGATCAAGTTTGCAAAATACTGTTATTTCATAAAAGAGAAAATGTAATTTCCAACTGATCCTTTTTCTAGCTTATGTTAAGGCAGTTTGATGGCTGCAGTAATTGAAGCTATTTGCATACAACCTTTTTAGAGCTTGATGGATTTTAAGGGGTTAAGGTTGTATATTAATTATTTGGAAAGTTCATTATCTCTGATGATAGAGTTGGTAATGGATAACTGCTAATTGTTTGAATTAGAGAAGACCATGAAGAATTTCCAGGGGGATAGAGAGAGTAAAATGAACAAGTGGTAGAGGATTTTAAGGTAGATTTTAGAAGAGTGGTAGAAGTTAGAAACGCTTCTAGGCTCAAGATTAAACGTAGCAACTCAGGATAAAAAATGTAAGAGTCAGTATGGGTAAAGGACTATGAGTTTTATTCCTTTGAGTTACAAAGAGAAGGAAAGCTGGATATCATGATGTTTAAATAATGTCATAATATGATGTTACAGCCCCATGTGAATTGCTGGTACATTCATCTCAAACAGTTCCTACCCTTCCAGGGAAATTATGAACATGCACAAAGGCATAATGGTTTGGCAGAGAAATCCTGAGGGGACTTGTTGAGATGCTGTTCCATTTTGAAGCCAGGCTTTGAAGGGAGAGAGATAACAGGGAACCCCATAGAATGAGTGAAACCATGTATAGCTTACAGCTGTATAGCAAGAGCTCCATTTTCCCCTAATCTGAGGGCAAGGAGAATGACTGCAAGCTTGAAAGGAGCAAAGGAGCTTTTATGATGGGTCAGTTGCCTGTGGAGTTGATTGCCAGCTACAGTGGTCACATCCTGATCATGGAGCATGCCGATCACAGAGACTCAGCATCCCTCATGAGACATTCCCTGAGGAATTTCTGTACATTAGTTTGTGGTCTTTATTTGGCGCACATCACCTCATGGGATATGTATGAACATCTCAGTTTTCTGGATAAATACATAAAGTTCCAGCTCCAATCTCAGGTCAGTTAGTTCTTCTTCCTGCAGTCTTTCTCTCCCATTTTGTTTTACTCTTCTGCCATCTGTCTTTAAACTCATTTTTTACTTATGCTTAAAATCACAGGCTACTAATTAATCAATGATTTTCTAACTTCCTTTTTAATTAATTAATTTATTTGGTTATTTTAAAATGGGTTTAATTCTCCTGCTAGCCTGTGATGTTAATACAAATCATATTATTGTCCCTTTAGACCACAACAAAGAGTAGCTAGCATTCTAACTCCCCTTCTCACTGCTGCTCTGATCAGGTGCCCTTGCACATTGCTTTTGCAACACCATTGTTTTCATAAGAATCTGGGATGTGAACATTTAGCCCTCTAGCTTGTGCACAAATAAATTTTCCTCATCTGTGCATCATGTCTGACTGAATTTGTTATTTTCTTAGGGTTTTTACACTGAAAGTCTCTATAGTTCAAAAGTGTAATGCTGCATCATTTTCTTTAACTTTTGCTGCACTATTTTTATTCCATACTCTTAGAAAGACCTGGATCATCCATAGTTAGACTCCAGGGAATCAGGGTAAAAGTAGTAAAATCTAGTCTGTCAAGAAGGATCTTTATGAGTCAAATGCAGTGTGCCTTTCAACTCCTTTCGTATGAAATGCCTCATTTTCTGTCTAGCTTGGTGGTAGTTTCTGATGAGGCTGTTCAGTGTAATGCCTTGCTGAAAAAAGAATTCTTGTTGCACAGTGGCTTGGACTCAGCAGTTTGGTCATGTGTTTAAATGACAAGCCTGCTGCTCTGCACTTAATGCAGCAGTGCTGAGTGAGTGGGCACAGTGTTTTATCATGGTGCAGAAACATGGCAAGGGCTGGCATCAAAACAGGGCTTGTTTTCCCCCTCTGTGTTACAAAGAACTCTGAACTGCAGTTTGCCATTGTTAAGATAACTTTAACTGCCTGACACTGGCTGGTCCTTGGCTCCTGTTTGCCTGCCATGAAGATCTTTGTTGGAAAGCTTCCCATTAGGCAAACAGTAAGTAGCAGTTGATCAAGGTGAAGAGGGAATGAGAAAAATTAAAACATAATGTTGTTTTAGCTGCTAAGCATTTCCTTTAACAACTTAATGCTTCTTCTTGCTACCTAATAGGTACACAGAACTCCTATAGACCCAGGGCTATGTTTCCAGGTTTCTAGCTGAAATAAAAATCTGATTCCAAATTATTTTATTATTAGCTTTAGATAGATATTTCAGACAACAATTGTATCTAGCAACTAAAATATCCAATTTTACTATACTAAAATATTTGTGTATCATATCTGAATATTTGTGTATTCAGATGAATCAAGCAATATAAGACCAGTAGATGTTTTTCTGCTTTCTGCTGAAATTCATTTTCAGCCCTTATGTGCAAAAAAAATGTAGTCCTGTGCACTTCTAAAAATTCTACTTTTGAATTTCCTCCGCTTTACTTTTGCAGATAGTAGTAATTATTTTTCCTTTTTTTTTCTTTTTTTTTGTTGTGGTCAGCCATTGTCATTGAAGCTACTAAAAGTATTTTGCAGTGCATACTTCATTTTTATTCTGTTAACATTTCACTAAAAAAGTGATCATTTTTTCTACCAATAAGTTAAGTTGCTTACTAGCATAGGTTCCCCAAACCTATGCTAGTAAGATCTGTGGACCTCTGCCATTTTACCAAAAGCTAGGTATTTGTATTAGGCTGTGTTTAAAGACTTGTAGTATAAGATGAACACTGTGACTGTATGCATAAAAAGTCACGTTTCCCTAAAGCAATTGAGTAAATGTTTGTGTAAGTAATTGGATTTGCAATTTGTTTACTTTGTATGTGCCTTTGAGTATCATAGGAGAGTTAACCCTGCTGAAATCTTGCATGATGTGATGGTCTTAAGCTCTCTTAAGACAGTCTAACATAAACTTCATAATGTGTGATTGAGTGATAGACTGCTAAACATATTCTATTTTCCATCTTGGTTTGCAATGTTTTACTGAAATATTCTCTAGCACTTTTAAATCCATTCCTACCAAAAATTAAAAAGTAAACTTCATAAAAAAAAAAAAAAAAAAAGGGCCAGTTTGGTTTGACATCTGGACAGAAGTTGGTGCTGGATCTCATTTTATCTGAAGCATTTTTGACCATCCATAAAATGTAACTAAGTTTTATCCAACTTTTTCTTCTGAGCTAACTCTTAACACTATAATACAGTACATCCCCATATCTCTATCTGTAGCCAACATGATTATATATAAAGCCTCAGCATTAAATTTTGAGTTCTTTGATTTTGTTAAAGAGAGTGACAGAGTTACAAAGGGAAAAGTTTGTGGGAATACAATTCCTCTTCCCTTTAGAAAAGTGATTTTAGAATAGAAGTTACATTATTTTCCACTTTTTGCTATTAGTAGATCTCCTGAGTACAGTTACCTTGGAAACATCATATTCTAAAAGAATAAGAATATATGGAACATTTTTTTTGCACCCATTCATAATGTCTGGAAAAATGATGCTGCTGATAGTAGTAGAAAAACATTCAGTTTAGCTGAACCAGGAACCTGACCTCTAAGATAAAGTTTGAAAAAGAGAGTGAAATCTTGGTTTGGAATGTCTGAAGTTGAAAATACTTCATGCTTTCCAACCTCTGTTTTTTAAGACCAAGCAGTGGCTTAGAGGAGAGGATTATATTAATGATCTTGGCTTTATCAAGTGTATCTAAATCTGAGCACAGTTTGAATATAGTACATATATTAGTATATAATTGCATCATTAAGTTGTAAAGAAAGATGATGCAATATTCATGTCTAAGCTCAGTTCCTAATTATTATTTACAGATGTCATGATTACAGCAAAGTTGGAGTAAACACTGCAAATGCAGCCTTTCAAAATTATTAAGATAATGGAAGCATTATTGCTATTAACTACTGTTCTTTTAAATTTCTGAGAGATGTTATTGACACTTGCCTTATTTTGCATGAACTTTGAGGTAGAGGGTGGTATCATGATCAAGTGAAGCTTTTGAAAGGCTTCCTAGAGTCTGCAGGATGGAATTTTCTTAAGCTCTCAAAGGGCACGTGAATCTACATTGTACTTCATATCTACTCAGGATCCACACCTACACAGGATCCCCTGCAAATCATAGTCCTCTTTCAACATTTTGGAACTTTGAAGTCTGTATGTTTATGAGAGCTACATATGGGTTGTTTCTGTTGAAAGGGAGATTCTCCAGATGGGACTGGCCTAAAGGCAAGATTGCATGGTCCATTGCTATCCTAGCAGTGACAGGAAGATGCTTTGTGAAAAGCAGGATAATTCTACCACCAGTGAGGTTGTTGAGTGTTGTTTATTTATTTACCTCCCCTTCAGGAGGGAACGAAATCTCTATTTTTCAGTTTCATTTACTGAGAGATTAGATTTTATGTTACATCACATATTATGTATAGTTCCTAAAAGGGATAATTGGTAAACTTACCTTTTCAGAGTCATCTGACTGTAAATGCTGGTGCCTTGTCATGGAGAGTCTGTTAAAGCCAGTACCACAGTAAGCAATGGTGCATGAGAAGTTCCAGTTTTCTATATTTGTAAATCTTAACAAATGACACCTTTAAGAGCCCTCATGTACAAATGCACACAAAGAGATACACTGTCTAGGAATATCACATTTTTGGGTGAAAATCAATAGATTAATTGGGATCCTCAGGTAAAATCTCAAGATTCTATGTCATTATATTGGTGATATAAGTATTATATAAAAAAATAAGAAAGCAATAAATGCCAATGGCATTTTATACTAAATTAATCTATAACTATTTTCTACTATTTCGTTTCAAATTTGTTTCTTCAAAACTTTAGTTTTCTCTCAGAAAACAGCAGAAGTTTGAAAGAGAGTAAAAGATGTCAGAGTTTCTGGCTGTGTATTAAGTCCCTTTTTTGTACTAACTCATTGACTATCTTTTTTTTTAAATTTGTAACTGATAAGTTGTGGACTGTTGCAAATACCTAAGAATGGAACAGCTTCAACTCTGGTTTGTGGAAGGGAGTAGATGTTCAACAAATACTTGATCAAACTTTTGCACAGGATGCTGAGGATGTCAGAAAGTGACAAAGTAACTGAAAGGGGAAAAAAGCATAGAAGAGAAACATTCAAATATGTTTTACAAGTTACAGGAAATACTGCAGGGGGTTAACTGGGAGTACTTTTAAAGCAATAACTTATGTTTTAATTTGTTATTGAGAAGGGGAAGAGAAGCATTAGACAGCATGGTATTGTTTGTTGTTTTTCTCCCCCTTAGATGTTTTTATACTAATTTTTTTCTCAAGGAAAGACACTCACTTGTCAAATACTGGGCATGATTCATATAGATCTTATTTATTCCAGAGTGCTGCAGCCATGTTTTGATTGTGTCTTGCCATTGGTATTATCCAAGCTAGCAACTTCTATTAGTTTTAGGGAGGGGATGTACCACTGGAAATTAAAGATATGGTCACAGCAGTGTCAGGCAGAACATCAGTCATGTGCTAGCTGGAAGAGCAGAAATAAAAAAAAAATAATAATATCACACCTTCAGCTGACCTGTTGGAGCATGAATTTTATACACTTATCTCCAGTGAGGCTGTGAGACCATGTAAGTAGTTAAGGTAGGTCATTATGGTGCTGTGGCAGTCAATATAGCCAGGCAGTTTGATAACTGCCTGACCCAGAACATGCAGGGCTAAGTGCCCAAAGACTGCTCCTAACACATTAACTCATGCTCAGAGAAAAGGCAGCCAGTCTGCTGTCAGTTTAAAGAGACTTAAAAAAACAGAATGGCAGCTGATGTATCAAGTCAGTAGTGAAGAGAAATATCTGTATCATTGACAGTCCAACGAGAGATTTGGAGTCATTATCAAGTTTGTTTGATAAGGGAGAGGAAAAAAAAAAAGAAAGAAAACCAAAAGAACAGAAAACCAAAGATGAACTCCTGATTAAAAAACACATTTTTTTTTATCTTGTACAAGCTTTCCTTTGAAAAATATTCTATATTTTCCTCTGGAATGTGATGCATTACTCTAAACAGATCTTGTCTCTCCCCAAATTCATAATGATAGCTGGGTATTGTAGGGACTAAAGCTGAAGACTGAATTTTATATGTAAGCATCTTTGTTCAGCAATAATGGCAAATAAAAGGAAAACACTACATACTAATGCGAAAAAAAATTTGGTAAAGCCCATCTCTCCAGCAGACTAAGCTCCAAGAAATGACCCATGGACTCCTTGTGCCTAAGCATCTTTAATCAGTTAATTTTGACAGGTCTTTGTATCTTGGACCATTTATTTCCTGAAGGTTGTTGCCTGCTATAAAACATTCATGCTTTTATTGACTTATTAACTGATTTAGCCAAGAGTCAAAGAGATAGTCAGGCTCTAGGTGTTGGAACAGAACTTTGGCATTCAGTTCACGTGAGACATCTTCAAATGCTGTATAAATAATGTTTCCCGTCATGCACATCCTCATTATGCAATATGACTGGCGTCTTTATGTGGATCCATGGTAATTCACTGCCAGATAATACACCTGTTGCTCATTAGTCTATTATTCAGCAGTTTATCAATCATCATCTTAAGCACCCATCCCTTCATTTGCAATGCTTTATATTTTTCAGGTCAGC
Source organism: Peucedramus taeniatus (assembly GCA_013400575.1). Taxonomy (NCBI): domain Eukaryota; kingdom Metazoa; phylum Chordata; class Aves; order Passeriformes; family Fringillidae; genus Peucedramus; species Peucedramus taeniatus. Next base: position 48,844 of record WBNO01033004.1, read on the forward strand.
TCACTGTTGCCTTAACGCGCAGTCACAATTCCTTATTGTTCTCCAGTCTTTTTCCTCTATGAAAGCTCACTTCTGACAACAGCATTTAGATACCATGACAATACAGAGTTTGTGTACATGTGTCTGAGTGCAAAACATGGACTGCAAGATAGGGGCACTGGAAGAAGTAAAAACAAGCTGACTCTTCGAGTGTGGGGTGGGTGTCCAGGACTGGCAGCTGGAAGATGAAACCCTTCCCACACACATGGGACATCCTTCTCATTTGTGAACAGCTTCTGTTAGCAAGCAGGAAGACAGAGGAGAGACTGCAATATTTATAGTCTCAGCAGCTGGAAGAGCCACCCTGGATGGCGCCAGTCGGAACTGTTCTCCCGTGTCAGAACAGCGCATTGCGTCACACTCTTAAAAGCTCTGCTGGCTGCACTCCTTTGTGGCACTGACAGCTTTAGAGAGAAGTGATGAAGAAAATTTTATAGCAGCAAAGAATTATTCTGAACCAGGGAAATATTCAGCTCAGCTGCTCAGTGTGAATGCAGTTACATAACTAATGCCAAATAAGACAAAGTACATTTGCCAGGTATATTAAAAAAAAATCACAGAGGTACAGTACCGTAGTGAATCATCTTTCGTAGGTAGAACCATTATTTAAAGATTGTACAGACCATAAGTTAAAGCAAATTAGTTGCTTGAAGATGGGGAGAAAGATAGCTTTTTCTTATCTGCTTTAATTTAACATTCTGGAAACTTCCTTTCCATTTCAAGTAGTTTATTCAAATTTAATATGGAGGTGTCAGAGTATGAAAACGTCTAGTTATGATGTTGTTGCAGAATTTCAAGTTTCACTTTAATGATACTACTTGTGCCTGCATTGAGAAGTATCCATGGAAACAGTGCAGTAATTCATAAACTGTAGAGCTGTATAAAGTCTCTACCACAAATATGTTTCAGCAAGAAAATGAAGAAAACATTTTTTATGTCAGTGTTGCACAGCTAAAGAGGACCTCTTAAGTCAATGATTTGAGCCCTTCCACAGTATATACACCTATTCAGTATTTCCTGACTTTAAGAATTGAGAAAACCAGATCAGAACTATGAAATAGCAACCTTTCCAAGCAGATAATGTATCACAAAAAAAAAGCCTTAATATAAGTTTTCATGTGACCTATCAAGTATAAAGTTGAAGTCAAACTGCTACTATGAGATTTTTTTTTAATTAACAGATCATAGTGGAATAAATAAAAGATAAATACTCTGCTTGTACCTATCTAGAGTATAGTTTGTGTTCCTACTTAAGTCCAGCTAACTAAGCATGAATCAACTTGACTAAGGTAACATGATAAAAAATGGTAATCTAAGTATTCTGGAACTTACTTTCTAAGGCAAAGATGTTTTTTTGTTTTGTTTTGGTTTGGTTTTTTTTTTTTGGTTGGTTGGTTGGGTTTTTTTCCTTGTTTATTTGTCTGGATTGGCTTGTGGTTTTTGGTGGGTTTTTTTTTTTTGTGGTTTTTTTTTTTTTTTTTTTTTTTAGGTTGGTTTGTTTATTTGATTGTGTTTTGGTTTTTTTACACACCTGTAAGAATATCATTTAAATCAAGTTAGATGTCAAAAAACTCTGTTCAAATAAGTGCAAAAAATGTATTTCTGCTATATTCTTATAAAATGCAAATCAAGGAACTGATTTTCTAGACTTGGACTTTTCAAAGACTAGTTGTCTAACTTTGGTCAAGTCAGGGAAGACCACATGTCCAAAAAGGTTATTCCTCCTTTCTGCCTTCATTCAAAATGAATAATTTGTGTTGCTGTGATCCTGGCTGGAGGCCTTTGTTCCCTGAGGAGTTGATGATCCCTGTACCAGTGAGTCTGTGTAGGTGCAGCCCTGTGCTGTGCTCCACCAAATGTACCACATGGACACCAAGCCAGTGTTGGACTTTGCATGTCCCCTGGCCACAGGATGAACTTGTTCTGTAGGCTGGTTATTATGCAGCAACAAGTTATCAAGTGAAATGCTTTTGGTTTGGTAGTAGAAATGGCAACTAGAATTTTTTCTCTAAAGAAAATCCTATAAGAACATCAAAGACCAAAATGAGACTGGTCTGCACAGCATGCCATGCCCTTGCTGGACATCTGTTCAGTGCTGTGCACCTCAGGGTTTCCAGCATGTGAATGCACTTAGGATTCTCTGTACTATCCTCTTTTTCTTTATAGCTTTAACTCCAATAAATGGCGTTTTAAGGGATGCTTTCCTGCAGGTCTGAGTGCCTTTCTTAATGGTACATAAATGAACAATCACTTCCTGGTACAAAACATGTATGTAATCTAGGTAATCAAATAAATCAGGTTTTTAAAAGGCTAGAGGGATTACACATAGCTCACAGTGAGAGATGAGGCATTGCTCTGACACATTGCCTCTCTGCTTGAGCTTGGAAGTTCAAATACTGATACACTGTATTGGTGTCTGATAACTGACATTTCTGGTTTACTTCTTAGTAACTTCTTATACAAACTTTCTTTCCTCTGAGGAATGCCCCTATATGCTAAATGTCAACACATATTTCAAATAGCTTTCTTTTCCAGTTACTGCTGGAAAAGCTGCTTTTGAGATAGATCAGGTTAAAGGAGTTTTGGAGGAAATTTTGAACAAGATGAGCAGCACCTTTTCTTGAGCTCTCTGAATCAAAAATAGCTTTTCCAAATAACCTTAAATGTTGGCAAAATGAATTTTGCTGTCACAGTTCAAGGAGGCTATATCTGAAGTAGAAATAACCTTTTTACGGAGAGTTTTAAGCAGAAGGTACAATTGAGCATATAATACAATATATGCTTCAACATTAGAGTAGGAAATTTGATATGATTTTTACCAAACAGTTTAGACAGTAATTAATTATTTCCAGTGAAATAACAGACTGGTCTTTTCAGTCTTCAATACCTTCAGATTATCGGAGCACTGAAAGCTCGCATCTCAAAAAGAGAAAGAAAAATTACAACCTGACCATTGCATTTGTTTTTAACCGCCAGTCCTCAAAAGTGAGTGATCAGACAGCTCAAATATGATCAAGTCCTTAGACCAAAAGTGAAACTGCATTTCCCCTTCAATAGTAAGACAACACTTGCATATATAGTAGTACAGTACAGGTTAGCAGAGAGATCTGCTCAGGATATCTGATTATAATGTTTGGAGCCACCACAAGCAGTAGGTTTTGTTGCAGATGATCAGTCATGGACCGTTTTCATAGTCTGATACGCACCTCTAGGTGTGACTAGGCCATGTGATCCCTGGACAGTCAGTGACAAAGAATCTAAAAGAAAGTTCCTGTTTACCTTACCAGTCTGCAATCCATATAGCCTCCTTTAGCTGGAGATTCCTGGTTTCTCTCCCTACAGTTCGGGATACACACCCTTCTGAGAATCTGCTAATGACTTCATGAGCACAATTGAGCCATGGGCATTGCTTCTGTTCTGCTCTAAACCCAGTCCCTGCCCAGACTGCACTCTGAGCAAGACGTGACCATCTGTGCTCATAGTCTTAGCCCTTCAGGTTTCAACTTGTGCTTATGCTTTGTGCTTCCAAGGCTCCTGATAGTCTGCAATCAGCACACTGCTTGCTCATTTTAAGGTCACTAGTAGTTCACTTGACACAGAAATTACTCCTTTGGTGTGTATGTGTACATTATTATCCTTGACTATATGCTGTAACATCTGTCTAAAAATGATAATGTTACTTAAAAAGAAAGATCCATATAAAGAATCATTACTTGGTTACAGTACATTTTTTGACACTGGAATATATTATTGTTAGTTTACTTTTAATATTTTTGGTGAAATTATTTCTTTTTAATGACCAGAGAGATGTGTTAATGCAGGCATAACCTGTCTGTCACATTGTAACTGATCCAGGTTAGCAATCTTAACAGAAAATACCATGGCTAATTTGCCTTAACTTATTGTAATATGATTTTCACTAGTGCATATTCAGAACTATTAGATACTGTTTTGTATAAAATCACAGAATGAGAGAATCATTAAAGTTGGAAAAGGCTTCCAAGATCATTAAGCCCACCCATTAAACTGACACTGCTGGGTCTGCCACTAAACCATGTCTCTAAGAAACACATCTACAATGTGTGTTTCTCCTCTGAGTCTTTAAATACATACCTCTCCCACTTAAATTCTCGTTTGTATTTATAATATGCCTTTCGTCTCCACCTATAATTATTTCCTTTTTACAAAATTCTCCTTAATATGTCATTTTCATAACTGTTTCAGGAGTTTCTCTTACCTTTTATTTATGTGCCCTTTCTCATGCCAGTATAAACCAGAAAGTTTCTATAACTGAAGTTATATTTTTTTAGGTGTTTCAGAAAAAAATGATCTTCATGGAAAGTAACTTTTACTTTCAGAGTAAGTAAAAAATCACTTATATCCATTACTTTCTATGTTCTCATATCAAATTGTTACCAGAAAACACGATCTTTTAGAATTTTAACTGCCTAACAAGCTGATATCAATAGTCTTACATTTCTGTGTGAGGGTATACTAAGAAAAGTACAGGCAATGTGCTTAATCCAAAATTACTTTAAGAGGAAATGGAAGAGATTTTTTTCTATATTGACATACAGTTCTTTCTAATAATTTTGCTATGCTCTAAAATTATGTCATTTCAACCTGGAGACTGCTTTACAATCTGTAAACATAAGCTTTTTTTTTAAAGTTTTGAGAAAATATGTTTTACATAGCTTCACATCTTCTATCAGGTTCTTGGGGAACTGAAAACACGATTCTAGGTCAGCTGTCTGTGTGGAATCCAACTTTCCCAAATTAGCTATGCAAGTGTCTTGAAAAACTGTGAGGGTGAAACTCTGTACAATATAAAGAGATGGGACATTTCACAATAGTTACATTTCACTTTTCTCAAAAGCAGTAGTAGGACTTCCTTCTACCATGACCTCAGGATATTTTTCAGAAGCTCTATATTATGGAGGTCATTTGTTAGAAAGGTTTTGTTTGACTCTATTTATTTCTCCCTCTTTTAATAATTCCCTGAAAGAAATTGTCAACACCTGCTTTCATATCCTGAATATTGAGGTAGGGTTTTTGATTTATTCACAATGTTGCTCTACATCAAAATGCTTGGTGTGTAAAGTGCATTGTCCCTTTGCAAGTTTAGTCATATGTTTTCTTACAAACAAGAACTATCCAGTTGTTTATACTCTGAGTTATTGAAATTATCTCAACTTTGCCATGTCTCTAATCATCCCTCTCGATATTAGCTTTATCCCTAAGCATCAAAAACCTTTTTTCTGCACTTGCAAATCAATTTCTAATTACTCTTTTTTTCTAATTAGATTTTGATTTCCTGTGAAATCTTTAATTCTAGCTTTCTTTTGCCTGTTTCAGTCCCCTGTATAGTACAACAGGACTTACAGAAACACATACACATACTGTTGCTCTCACAGGATATTAATCCTAACCATAATTAAGTCTTCTTAGATTCTGACAGTGGGATAATTTTGGACATTACTCATGTGTCTTGAACTAATGAGTATTTGGCTAAGCTGATTGGTGAATTTGGATGTAAGTATCCAATTATGCCTGTTTATATTGTTATGAAAATACATAGTGCTCTTTGCAGAGTCTTTATAGATGACAAAAATAATTAATCTAATTTTACTGTTGCTTATTACACTATGAAAGGATTCACTGCCTATTGTTAATTTCCCTACATCTTCCTTTAATCTGTCATCTCTTAAGTCCATAAAAGCAACTTCTATGGCATGTATTTGGAATTTAAATTAAAAAAGGCCCATTTTCAAGTTCTGGACAAAATACATCTTATATGTTGTCTTACTTTTCCTCATTGAAACCTTAGGCATAGATATGAACAGATTTTTCATAGTATCTTTTTCTAATAATTCATCAATGACTTCCAAGCCAAAGCCTGACAAGTGCATATTTTCCCGATTTCTGTTGTGCTATTTAATCTCCACCACAGAATTGCACAGACATTTAAAATTGGAGAGACCTTTCTGTATCATTTCTCACAAAGCTGTGCTGTGCATGTAGTTCTGTCTTGAGTGACCCACAACCCTAATAAGAATCCCTGAGCTTCAGACTAGAAGGGCTGCACATGTAGTGATGTTAACGGTTTCCCACCCAGCACGGTTTGACAATCTTTGCCAGTTACACTTTCTTATGGGTGATGTTATGCCAGGCCCCCATTGCTCCCTTAAGTCAATCCCTGTCCTTTCACTCCCCTAGAAATATTCTAAAATCCTTGATAAAGTTAAGATTCTCAGGCTTTTCTCTTGCCAATTTTGCCAGTATTTATTGTTTTTGTCAATGTAAACAAGAAGAGGACCAGTACTGATATTCTAGTAGGGTCATATTGATCCAAATCTCTTAGTCTCCAACTTTATTCAGACTAAAACAGCTGACCTGAAAATATGATCTCTCTCTCCCCATTCCCAAATCTCTCTTTTCCCCTCTCTAAGAATTCAGAGGAAAATTGTAAGGCTAGAAATAGGTGGATATTAATTTCAAATGGATCTGCAACCTGTTAGATGAAGTAGATTAACTCTAGCAGCAATGTAAGTGAATGGTAATTCAAATGATGTGAAAAACAAAGCCACACTGAACAAACAAGTATAATGAGTAATGCTCAGGCAATCAGTCTAAAAAAGAATTAGGGTCCTTTGTAGTCATGCAAAATCCATTCATTAAAATGGAGCAGCCTGAGCGATGGACTTTGTCACTAAAGAAATTATAAAGAAAAAGCAGTGTAATTTATCAATTTTAAACCACTAAATTTGTATCACTGGCAATAAAAATCCACAAGCTTCATTTTCCAATTCTCAGATATAGAAACTTATTCAGTGATTCTTCATCCACAATGCTTCAACAATAACTGACAAACCAGCTCATCAATATATAGTTAACAGCTTTAATTTGGTTTACTGATGTGTTAGATCTCTGTAGGCTTCTCTATCCTTTATGCCATTCGCATTAATCTCACACTTCTGCTGCAACAGTGATTTAATACCAAGGCTCTTTGTTACTCTAAATGGTATGTTTCATCTTTCATTTCTTAATGTACTGTTTATTTTGGGTTACAGTGAACTGGAAAAATAAAATTATAACATCAAATATATGGTTAAAATATTGAAGAAGGGTCAATGGATCAGCCTATTTACTCTGTAGAGGCCATGGATATATAATTTTATAGAAACATTTGTTTTCAGTCTACATTCATGGACAGGCAATGCTGCTGTCTTACAAACTTGGGTTCAGTGTTCTCCAGCTCTGTTTTTCAACAGAAGTGAAAAAACAAAAGATTTACATTCAAGAAAAGATATTCACAGGAACCATACACTTAAAGTTTCAAAAGCATTTTTCTTTAATGGATTATGATCATTAGTGTTGGAACTTTCCATATCCCCCTTTGCAGTTTATTCTCACTGAATCTGTGACTTGTCCATTGAACAATATTTGTTGAAGATAGTGCAAGGGGTGCTAGCAGCCCTTTAGTAAAGCCAGCATTTGACATCTAAAAAATCTGTGCTTACCATCTGGTTTCATTAGGAAAAAATATAGAATCAGATCACACACATCCCCATTTGCAAATATTTACTGGGATAAAAAAATAAAGACAGGTGTCATATATTAGGGCTCTTGAAAAGCCATGACTAGTTGCTACATTTATTACAAAATATAAGGAGATTTGCTTTTGTTATATATGACAAAAGTCCTTGAGATAGCAGAGGAAGTAGGGAGAAAGAAGATTTTATTGAAAGATCTGTGGCTCTAAATCTCTAAGCCCTTTTGCACTTGATGCTGGGATGTGTACACTGTCTGCATCACAGTGCTATTCAATAGCAGCACAGGCTGAGAATTACTTCCAGATACCTCAGCCAGGAATTTGCAGAGAATAGCAATAGTGGGGCTCCACTATTTTTAACTGCTGTTAACTGTAGATAACTGCAAATGAGAAAAACTGAAGTTGACAGGTGGTCATGATGTATGCTAGAGTGATATAGCCACATCTCTGATCCATAACATTTAAATGTTGACAGTACCATATTTTTAAGGGAAGTTGCTTTGTTCTGCTGGAAGCAATACAGCTTACTGATGTGAAAGTATTGATCAAGTCCAGTCAAATTTCATCTTGGAAATGTGTTAAGATCACAGTTTCTCCAACTCTTCTTTCTGGTGCTCAGTGGGCTTAAAGGAGCTATCAAAGCCAAGAAATAGGCACTTTGCTTTCTCTTCTCTTTATGTTGAAGAACACTCATTAATGTAGCTTCTAAATTTTCTCAGTAGTCACTCCCAATTCTAGGTTGGTGAACCTAAATGTGGCATTTTGTCATTAAATCTTAAAAATAAATGGAAATACCAGGAATAAGCCATTGGGAGTTAAAAGCCTAATTACAATGTGGGTCCCAGTGAGCTTTGTAAACCATAGGAAGCCATCGAGTATGATCATGTTCAAAGACAACCATCCATATGCAATATCCTAGGTTTGAAATCAGCAGCAGTAACATGTTGTGCTCAGTCTCAAAACAAGTTGAATATGGAGGAATAAAGTCAGTTGAATATCTTGTATTGCAAGGATAAACCTTCACTCACTGAGGTAAACAGCTCTGGTATTCCGGTATTCAGGTGTGTTCCACAGCAGAGCAGGGGATCGTAGCAAGCAAGACAAATGTCTAGATCCAGGAAAACTGCAGGAGAATGCTGAGATCCATGTGGAGTCTTTACTCTTAAGTGAAGATCAAGTTTATGACACCCTGAAGAACCTGAATGTGCATAAATCTATGGGACCCAATGAGATGCATCCTAGAATCCTGAAAAGTCATGGCAGTCAGGTGAAGTTCCAAGTGACTGGAAAAAGGGGAACATTGTATCCATCTTAAAAAATGGTAGAAAGGAAGACCCTGGGAACTACTGGCCTGTCAGTCCCTACCTCTGTGCTTGGAAGGTCATGGAACAGATCCTCCCAGAGGCTATGCTAAGGCACATGAAGGACAGGGCAGTGATTTGAGACTGCCAGTGCAGCCTTACCAAGGGCAAGTCCTGTCTGACCAGCCCAGTGGCCTTCTGTGATGGAATGACTCCATCAGTGGACTAGGGAAGGACTACAGATGTCATTTATCTGGACTCTGTAGTGCCTTTGACACTGTCCCCCATAACATCTCTCTCTCTAAAGTGGACAGAGATGGATTTGATGCATGGACTGTTAGGTGGAAAAGGAATTGATTGGACAGCTGGATCCAGAGAGTAATGCTCAACAGTGCAGAGTCACAATGGACACCAGCGATGTCCCTCAGGAGTCCAGACTGGGACCAGTGTTAATTAATGTGGTCATTAATGGCATAGACAAAGGGATTAAGGGTGCCCTCACTGAATTTGCAGATGACAGCAAGGTAAGTGGTGCTGTTGACACTCCTGAAGGACAGGGTAATGTCCAGAGGGACATGCTTCAGAAGTGAGCCCATGGGAATCCATGAGGTTTAACAAGGCCAGCTGTGAGGTTCTGCACCTGGGTTGGGGCAACCCCTGGTACCAACAGAGGCTGGGGGTTGAACAGGTTAAGAGCAGCCCAGGGGAGATGAACAGGGGCGTGCTGATGGATGAGAGGCTGGACATGACCTGGCCATGTGCACCTGCATCCCAGAAAGTCAAATGCATCCTTTGGGCTGCATCCAAAGCAATGTGGGCAGTGGGGCCAGGGAGGGGATTCTTCCCTCTGTCCCACTCTGGTGAGACCCTACCTGGAGTGCTGCATCCAGCTCTGGGTCCCAAGCACAGAAAGGACACTGACCTGTTGGAGCAAGTCCAGCAGAGGGACACCAAGATGATCACAGAGCTGGAGCACCTCTCCTATGAGGAAAGGCTGAGAGAATTGGATTTGTTCAGCCTGGAAAAGAGAAGGTTTTGAGGTGATGTAATTGCAGTATTTCAGTAGCTGAAGGGAGCCTTCAAGAAAAATGTAGACACTATATACAAGAGCATGTAGTGACAGAACAAGGGGCAATAGCTTCAAACTGAAAGAGAGTAGGTTTAGATTAAGTATTAGGAAGAAATTATTTTCTGTGAGTTTGCTGAGGCACTGGAACAGGTTGCCCAGAGAGGTTGTGGTTACTTCCATTGCTGGAAGTGCTGAAGGCCAGGTTGGATGGGGCTTTCAGCAACCTGGTGTAGTGGTAGGTGTCCCTGCCAATGGCGGTGTGATTTGGAAATAAATGATCTTTAAGGTCCCTCCCAACCCAAACAATTCTTTGAATCTATGAGGATAAGTCATAACAGGAGAATTAAAGTGTCAGTAGTAGCTTTTGGGTGTTCACCTGAGCATTATGGCTTCTGCTTGGTGCAGCGTGCTGCTGATGGAGTCCTGAGTGTGGGTGTAGAGGGGAGCAGAAAAGGAGGAGCTGGACTCACATTTCTTTTACAGTTCCACTGATTGTGTGGTCAAAGGCAGGATCCACAAATACCATTAACTGATGCCAAAGTACTGGTGAGAGATGTCAGCAACACTCAACATAGATGAGAATCTAACATGGTTTGTCTATGATTTATTATCTGCCAAAGATGTTTTACATAGCTACACTTAAAAAATAACAACCTTAGGCTTAACACTGTAGAAACATGCATTTTCTGTGGAACTGTGTCTGTGTAGGAACATATCCTTTTACATATCCATTCCTGACATGAGATGTTCAATGACTCTCTTTTATTGGCCATTGGGAAAGCACACCACACAGGGAAGGATGATATTCCAGACTCTTTGCTCCATTTGAGTATTTCTGTTTTTCAGGTCTACAGAATATTTACCTTTGGTTTAGAATACTGTCAGCATTGTGTGTATACTGACACTGACATGTATTTTAAGCACCTTTTAACCCAGTTTGGTAAACTGGATAAGTTGAATCTCGAGAATGAACTTGTGACTCTCACCCTTCCCTCATCCTGAAAACACTTTAAAATTCAGTTGTCTCAAAGCTTTGTTGTGTGTTTGTTTTTGGCTTTCTGTTGATTTCTAGCAGAACATTGTAAAGTTTATGTAATTTTGGGCCTAGCAGTTAATGTGTCCCCTGCAGGCAGGCTCCATATGAATTAGAAAGAAATTCAATTACTGAGCTACTGATAACTTATCTCAACAGAATGCAAATGGATTAAGATGGCTAAGTGCTCACTTGCTTATAAATGTACCATTTAACTAGAAAACATGCTCTTTAAGAAAAGCAATGACAAAAAAGCTATTTTTATGTTTTATACTTCTAGGGGTTTATGTATTTCACATTACACCACTTACAATTCAAACTATAGTGGTCTTTATTACAAAAAATTAGAATGAAAACAGTAAGACAAATTAATTTTGTTTTCCAAACAGAGACAGTGGATATATTTCCTCTATAAAAAAGATTAATAGCCCTTTTGATAAAAAGTGTTATACATTTTATATATATAGATTTGTTTTTCTAGGACATTAATACAAAATTAAGACTTCAGTTTCTGTAAAATATGGTCATCTCTATATGTGATCATTATGTATTATACATGGAACAATCAGCTAATTTCTTTTTCCTGTTTAAAAATACCCTCTTCTTTATGCAGTTCTCATTCTGATGTTAATTTTATACAGATACAGAAATTGGTCTGTGTGTGTTTCTCATCTTCACAACCAGTGGAGGCATATGTTTATTAACTTACAGAGTTAATGAATTTCCCCATGTTTCTCTATGGGCTTAGAGAATATGGAAGTTATTTATTCATAGTGCATGTAATGTATACAGCTGTAGGCTCTTCACTGATGCATTTCCTTCCCAAGGGCAAAAAAAAAAAAAAAAGAATACTGTTCTCTGTTTTATATGTTATCATATAAGAAACTGACTGTCATGTAGTTTTGGGAAACTGGTTAGATGGGGACTAAAACATAAAGACTAAATTCACTGCTACTTTTGATCTCAAAACATCATATGCTTTGGTCTGAAGAACCATATGTTTTTAACAAGAAAATAATAATAATAAAAACTATAAAAAAATCCTTCGTGCCTTGAATAATCATACTATGAAGTCATCCTACCAGTGCTGCCAATTGAATTAAATTAGTGTTTTATTACAGTAATAAGTGCTAGATAAATATGCAATTTTTGTAGGCTGAAGGAGCTAATTTATCTTCTTTATACTGAATAGCTATAAATATACTCATTGAAATAATTGCCATGAATCTGGATACTTGATTCATTTCAGTGGACCTTTAAGAGCAAATTTGTTAAGAAATATTCCTGTATAACTTTTATAAAACTGATATTTCTTCAGATCATAAACCAATTTTTTTCTTTTTCACAACAGTGAAGACATTAAATATGACTTGCAGTTGTGGGATTAGAAGAATGACTTTCATAAAAGTGTTTTTATGAAATAAGTTTGAAAGAGAAATAACAAGTGATATATATCTGGTGTCATTGCCATAGCATATTATTATTACTGGATTTTTCAGGATGTGCAAAATGTGTTTGAAAACCAATATCCTGGGATTGGGTCTTAGTCCTACAATGTATAGTGCTTTACAACCCTGTCAAAAAAGGCATTCATATATATATTTAGTCATAAATGCAGAAATATTTCAGTTAGGATTATAGTTAGGACCTGCAGTCTGCACACATCTTATAAAAGCAGCAACTGCCTGAAACACAACCAAGCAGCTTTTCAGAGGAATGTCAGGGTGAATGAGAGGCTCAGTGGGCAGCGTGGGGTGGGCTCTGCCCAGGACCCCATCTGAGCAGCCCCACGTGCTGTCAGCACAGGCTGCGCCCCACACCTCATGTGCAGCTCCCTGCAGGCACATAGACACAGCTGGGAGCCTTGTTAGGGTGGTCAGTTCAGCAAAAGCTAGCAGCCTGATAGATTCAGTAAGGTCTGCATCAGGAGAGTCAAGAATGAGACTTTAAATTAACAGTTTACATGGTGACATATTTTTTTTCCATGTTTTCTTCCTTAAACCAAAGATCTCAATCTACTAAGGCTCTGTAGCATAGTAACTATGTAAAAACATAAAGTCCTGCACATTAATAGAGATTATCTAATGTTAAAACCAGCTGCAATTTCCAGTGCCAACCTATTGGTGGATAATGACTAAGGTGTCCTATAGGAACAAGTTTTCAGAGCAAAAATGTTTCTGCACATGAATAAATTCAGATACATGCTATGATATTGACATGTTTATTTTTATTCTTGCTTCAGAAACATTTTGAGAGTCATTTAACATGTTAGTTCAGATGGACTAATAGCTAACCTACTATTCTCACATGCTTCTTTGTCAGCTTTATGGGTCTGTGGAAGAAGATACAGCTTAGTACACACAGCAAAGCTGCATAGTCAGTTTAAATGCTGTGGTGTGCTGTGGTTCTCCTTGCTTGAGGAAGTCTAAAACAGTAGACAGCTTTTTTGTACAGAAAAAAATACTAAAAAAAAGCAAAGAGTTAGACTTCTTAAATATTTATGGCTTTAGCTTATTTAGATTTCTGTTTGCTCCTTTTTCTCTACTTCCTCATTCTTCCCTTTCTTTGTAGACTAGCATGGTCTAGCCCATGAGGATTCACATATCTTCTGTTAAACTTTTTCAGTTCAAGTGAGTGAAAACTAACAGTGTACGTGTCCTGAGGTTTTTTTTTAAACCATCCCAAAGAGAAACCTATTTTCTGTGACTTTCTGTATTGGTTTTTTTTTCACATAAACAAAAAAAAGGTACCTATAGGCTTCATACTGTCAAGAGTTTGGACCATGTCTTAAATTAAGGAGGTATGTTCATGCTTTTAGTCATCTGTGTCTGCGCTGGAAGTAATGTTATCGAAGCTTATTTCAGATGTCCTTGGATAAGATGGATATTGTCCATCTCATGGAAAAATCCATAAATGCCAGAGGTTTATGGCCGAAAAGGAGAAAGAGGAGTCCTGCAACTTTATTCTAATAAAGGGAGAGAGTCCCCTGGGACACACACCCATGGGGGTTTTCTCTCTTGAGGTTTCAGAGGGCTCAGCCTCCTTTTATCACAAGCTCCCGGCCTCACATTACCCTCTTCCTTTCCCCACTGAGGCACTAGGAAGGTACAGCCTTCTCAAACCACCTACCATATATTCCTGCCTTGAACCTACTCTTTTACCCCAAAGCTCAGAAACTCCGGCTTATGCAGACCCTTTTCTGTTTATGTAGCCAAGCTGTCTGGGGTCTGCAACAAACCTGCTGCCCAAAGTTGGTAGAGACATTAAGACCGATTTCAAAGATGTTAACACCCATATCTTTACCCATCAGATTGTTTGTAAAGACATTAGCTTTCCTCTCATTCTCAATAATATTGCTAGTGAAGATGCCAATTAACATAACAATTTAATACCTAAATCACACCTACATGCTGTGATTCTGATGGTTTAATACTGAAGTTGTTGTCCAGAGTACAATATCTTGTAATAAAAAGCACTGATTAAGAAACAGAGAATTTTTCTCCTAGGCAGTCCAAGGACTACACTACTGTCTTCTCTGAAACTTTCCTCATTTAATAGCTCCAACAAAAGATTGTCTGATGTTTTAATAAATCAGTTTTAACTCCTTTGCTCATCCCGAATTTGGCATAGTTTTATGCGACAACAATGGAAAGAAAGTTAAAAAAATGAATGGTATTTATGCTGAAAAAAGTTCCATCTATAGTTCTACTCCAAACGCAGTCAGTGCCAAGTTACTTCTGTTTTCCTCAAAGGTACCTTCAGTAGTACTAATCAAGAAAATGCAACTTTCACTGTCGAGGATAATTAAATTGTTCTATATCCAACAAAAGAGTTTCATTCATGCTGTGCCAAAACAAGATGTGCTTCTAATTAGTGAAGTTTTCCACTGTTACAATGCAGGAATTGTTTTAAATACATGTACCTGAAAGCACGCAGTTCTCACAAAATGTCTTTTTACTATGTTAGGACCATCCCAGATACATTTGTTAATCATAAAGATCTGTTTCTATAAAGAAACATCACTTGATCCTATAACAACAAATGAATTTTAAATGTTTTTTAAAAAATACCATCTACTAAAACTTGCCAGTAAATAAACCCAAAAATCTGTCATGCCTGTGGAAGTTGTAGATTTCACTAAAACACAACTACATACACCACAAAAAACTGTTCCAAGTTATTTCTTTGAGTAAAATGTAAGATCAAAGTATTATTTTGTTAAAATTTTCAGAGAATTAAGTTATGAGAAACTTTGAGGCAAAGGGAAAATCCTAATGTGCACAAACGTCTTTGTGAATCGCAATGTTCATCAACGCAGCAGCATAATCTAAAACTATAGTGAAGACATTTTTGATATTTATAAGATTGGAAGGAAACTAGAAGAATATTCAAAACCAGAGAAACAGATAGAAACAGATCTTTATGATATATCTGGGATGGTCTTTTAGTAAAAAATACCTTGTGGCAACTGTGTGCTTTCAGGTACATGTATTAAAAAAAATTCCTGCATTGTAGCACTGGAAAACTTCAATAATATTAAAATTGAAGAATTTAAAAGCTCTTTAAAAGATATATTTTCACAATTTCTTTAATGGAAATATTCGACTTTCGATATTTTAAAGGGATAATGATCTTCAAAGACAGAGATGGATTGATGGGTAAGAATTCTTGAAGGAACCTCCTTAAAGATGGAAAATTCCTTTTTATTATAAGTTGGTCTCCAAAAGTTATTAGAATATTTATAGTGCTACATAGGTCTCTGCAAAAAACATTTGCTGCACTACTATGCTTTTTTTGTTTTTTCTCTAAAAAGCCAAGTGGTATAAATTTCTAAAGGATGCAATATTGTGCTTTATTACTGGGTAAGCAGCTCAGGAATGCTGGGTAAATGCAGTGATCAAAAGAACCAATTTTTAAAAATCAACGATTTCAAACACTTTACAAAGATAAACTCTTCCAGTTTAGATGAAGAAAGTATTTATCTAATAATTCTCAGTATTGAACCTTTTCCTTGAGGGAGTTGGAACACACAGGGATCTGGGGTAGTTGTAAAAGACAGTGTAGTCAAAGGACAGCTTTGAAGCTTTTACTCACTTTCATAAGAAATTCATCTTTCCATTAATCTCAAAACAATATCTAAATATGCCCGATTATCGGTAATTTATATATGAAAAACACAACCATTAAATAATTTCAACTTATCAAAGCCTTGATGAAATTCACTCTGGAATACTTAAGAATTTTGTCAAAACTTCTAGTGACTTTTGGGAGAGCTAGTGGAAAATTGGTGACATCCTTGAAAACTAAAGTAGCTGTAGTGTAGAACTTCTCCCCAATTTGGGGGGTTAGATGGGAGGGAATGCTAGAGTTGTATCTAGAATGTTAGTCTCTGGAAATTACCAACCCATCTATTTTTGTTTTGTTCATTTAGGAGATACTTGAACAAATTACTAAGCAACCTACAAATGTATGGAAAATAAGCAGAAGCAAGTATTGATTTGTTATTGAAAAATCTATCTGATTTTCTTACTTGACATAATAATTTGGCTACTAAAAGAGAGAGAAATAATAGATATTATGGATCTTGACAGCGTCATAAGCAAAGTAGATTAATACAGTCTAGGGTAAAATTACCATTTTGTGGAGTGATGGATCAATAAGCACTATGTAGCAGGGAAGGAATTAACTCCAGCTGCAATTAGGGATGTAAAGCTATAGAGACTCATCTGCAGAAAAAAGTACTGGCAGATGACTAGAAATGGA
Organism: Peucedramus taeniatus; assembly: GCA_013400575.1. Lineage (NCBI taxonomy): Eukaryota > Metazoa > Chordata > Aves > Passeriformes > Fringillidae > Peucedramus > Peucedramus taeniatus. The sequence goes on from WBNO01033004.1 coordinate 65,601, forward strand.
AGAAAGCTGTCTGGAAAAATCTAATCTGTGAGCAGGGTTGCTAAGGAGGTCAGATGCAGACTTATCGAGGAAAAAAAAAAGACAATCTCTCTCAGTGCTGTTAATGGAAAAGTCCTCATAAGCTGAGTAAGACCAGTATGTGTCAGCAGTAATAGGCAGTAGCAGTGCCTGGGGTGAGCTTCTGGTCTGGGATGGTGTGACCCTGAGTAGAAAACAATAAAGCTTTAAATTGCTGCTTTAGCCCAAAGTGTGATAGCCTGTTGTATCTGTGCTGATGGATATGGAAGGTCTATTCAGACTGCTTAACCACAGCCATACCATTGTTAGGGGATTACAACAGCAATGTGATATGTGGCTATGGCCCAGCAAGAATGCCTTGGTGCTGGTCACCCAGCAGCCATGAGCAGTGCTGATACAGGCACTGGCTGAGGGTGAGGACAGGCAGACTAGAGGTCATGGCTGACTGAAATGGCATTGGATGGTGGCCCTCAAGTGTCACAAAATCATAGAATGGCTTGGGTTGGAAGGAGCCTTAAAGATGATCTGCTTCTAATACCCTTGGCATGGGTAGGGACAGCTACTAGAAGGAGGAATGTCTGAGGACTTTGTCTTAAATAGGCTTCTTAGCTACGTACTGGGCATTACCTGGGACCAGCATTCTTGGTGCATTTCTTAATGCCAGTGGTCATATCATTAGAAACTCTCAGCTATTCAGTTTTTGAACTGATTGTCATAACCTCTGTCCTGGCTGATACTCTGGACATAATATACCTTGCTTGGAAAAGGCTAAAACTGATAGCTAAATCAGTCCTGAGATAATGAGTTTCACTGGTTTAAAGAGATTCCCCTGGGACAACTGTGTGAGGGAAGGCAGCAGTTTCACTGATACTGTTCTGAAAATCTGAGTAATGGAGTATTGTCTTGCTACAGAATTACACTGTCATCGCTTAAAAGAGTGATAATGATATGGTATCTTGCCAGTTTGAAGGTGTACTCTGAGACAGAGGAACCATCTCACAAGTAGTCTCCTGGATGATGATGGAGTTAGCCACAAACTTCTGATCCTGATGTAGTTTTTATATCAATAATTGGGAGGCAAAGATATTGTCAAATACAAGGAGGTAGGTAGACTGTACTCTGATCATTTGTTCACCCACATCAAACCACATCTGGAATTAAGTCAAAGGTTAAAATACCAGGTGTGCAAGAACAAATACAGAATATTTAGGAGTAGCTTCAAATTTTAAACATTGACATGAGAAAGAAATCATATTTAACATGAAAAATCTTTAAGTATCCTCAAGAGATATCATGTCTTAAAGATATTAACTCTGAATTGTAACTTTTCCTGTGAATCTTGTAATCGCTCTATATATGCCTCTGCACATTCTACCAGTAATAATACAATGGTGAAAGCAGAGCCCTGGCTCTTTCTCAAGTGCTTAGTCTTGCTTGTTCCCATAATAAGTAGATACCTCTGTTTTGCCACATTGCCTACTAATTACCCTGTACATGTCAGGAAGCTAAATGGCTCTTGTAATCTGATCTATTCAGTCTGTACTGACTAATTCTGCTCTAACATAAACCATACGCATGCCAAATGCTGTTCAACACTCTTCTGCTAAATATGCAAGCCTTATGCAGTGAGAAACGCCAGAAAAAAGAAAAATAATACCTAAGAAATTAAATGAAACATCCCCAGCATAAGAAGCAACAAGTATGTAAATGGGAGTGTATTTCAGAAAAGAGGAAACAGATAGTTATAGCCAAATTATTACATTCTCTATCTGGGAAAAAATTACGTTGGTCAATTGGTAATAAGCCTTAGTAAGAAAATTAATATGAACATGTTATAGATATGAATAAGTTGTGTTTCAAAATGTGATGAATCCAGCACTGGAGAATATCATCTCTCAGAGTCACAGCTGTCCACCTGCTGGGCTCTCTTAAAACTTCTGTTAACCCTTTACAGATAAACAGAAGTTTTACAGTAGAGTGTAGTTCCATGGCACATAAAATAACATGGATAGTGTATCTATGAAACACAGCTTTTGGAAGACAGTGCACCTAAGAAATAGCAGAGAGGTTTTGAAGATGAGTGCCACAGAGATCCAGATCACTGAACTATAATTTTTAATACAATTCCATTATAAATCTACGTTTCAGTTTCATAATTCAATGCTAGTTCTTATATTTAAAGTCTTCTCATCTTTGCAAAGAACCTTGGGTTTATACACCTCTCTGAACAAAGAACCAAAAACCAATGGCTGTTTTATGAACACAAGTAGAGTTTCATCTTTAACCCAGACTCATTGCTTTGCAGGCATTCACTGTGTAATAGAAATATAGTAAAATGGTGTTCTGTAAATTAATGCAGACTTTGATCCTATACTGGAGTGCATCAGAAATCACTCAGTATTATGCAAAGAATGGAACAACTACATGGACAGAAAGGAAAACAGCATGAGAGGAAGAAACGGGAAAGATATTTTCAATGAAAGAATTTGTTGATTAATGCCCTGAAATGCCAATAAAATAGCAGAAATGAGCAAAAAGGTTACGATTCAAACATATCTGTGCTTATTATTATTTGTTGGAACTTTGGGGCTATTTAGAAATACAGTACTACTTCAGCAAAATTAATTAAAAGCATGCTTTTTGTTAGAGCTGAATATTTTAAGGGATTTTAAATATTGTAGAAGAAAATTAACCAGTTTGATGCTCTTGTTTGTGTTGAGAAACTTTTTCATTAGCTCAGATGTTTTTGTGGGACACAAAACCCCCCTTTTTTTACCTTGGGGTATTAATTAGTACAGTTGTGAGTCTAGGCTGGATAAATGAGCTTACAAATGGATGAAATGAGAATTTCACCTTTGCAAATAATATTCAGTGTTCTAGACTGAAGCCTTTCAAACCTGATGAAACATGGTATGTAGCAGAATCCATTCAGGAGTTAATTAGTACTGAGGTTTCATTTAATCATTGTATTACTTTATACAGTTCTCAGAAGGCAATGAATTCAGTTTGATTTTTGTAATGTTTTCAAAAAACACATTTCTAAATAAGCTAGAAAAAAAGAAGAAAAAAATTCAGAAAAAATATTTTTATTTTGCACAAAAATTATATCTATTTATTTATTATACTCTCAGATAAAGCTTTTCAATTTTAGAGATGCGTATGGTAGATTTTTGAGACTGAGTTTATATTTAATCTCACCATTTTTTTTTTCTGTGTGATCTATACAGCATTTTTCAGACAGCTGTGGTTTCAGTTTTATCCAAATCAAATGGGGCCTAATCTCAGAAGATGTTCAGTACTACGCCTTAGAAGTTGTATCCTGTCCTTCATCAAAGTATTTTGACTTCACAGACACCGAATTGCTGAGGTTAAAAGGGACCTTCATATGTCACCTGGCCCAGCCCCCAGCTCAAGGAGGGTTATTGTGGGGAGATACTATTGGACACAGTGTCAAAAAAGCCTTTCTGTGCTCTAGGAAGGGAATAGTCACTGTTCTCCCCTCATCTACCAAACCAGTCATTTCATCATAGCAGTTTATCAGACTGGTCAAGCATCACCTGCCCTTGATAAATCCATGCTGACTGTTCCTACTCACTTCCTTGTCTTTCATGTGGCTAGAAGTGATTTCCATAATTAGTTGCTCCATCACCGTCCCAGAGATCAAGGTCAGGCTGACCAACCTGTAGTTTTCTGGGTCCTGCTTCTTAACCTTTTTGAAGACAATCCACTCCTCAAACATCTCTCCCAACTGCATTCATTATTACTAGATAATAAACAGTGCAATTATATCAATTTCCTCAACATGCATCTCATGAGAAACCCCATGAATTTCTATGTCCAGTTTACTAAAGTATTTTCTATTCTGTATCCCACTGATAACCAGCATGGATTATTCTTGTCTGCCTGCACAATTTCACAGAGTTGTGTCTTTAGTTATCTACTCTCCAACATAGCCACAAAATTTAAAGTGTTAAAGGACCTCATCACTCATGGCTTTTCTTCAGTGTTGGCAAATGTGGTTTTGTCACAGCAATATTCACAAAGAATTCTGCTACATGCCTACTTGAACTTTCCACTAGACTCTTTTGTGCTCCTCCAAACCTCTGACCTCTACCCCCCCCCCCCCCCCCCCCAGTTTCCTTTTCTAGTTCTTTGTTATCTCAAACACAAGGTGTTTGAATTCTGCAGCTTTTAGCATCCTAGACCTTGCTTTCTCTTGAGTGTGGGACGAGTTTTCATTTTATTGCTCATCCATCATCCACTTGTCAAGTTTTCAAACAAGCACCGTGGTGGTTTTCCTGCACTGCTTTCCTGCTTTGCAGGAGTTCCCTGAGGATTTCTCATTAACATCTATGTATGTCCCTCCACTGGCCTCTATCTTCTCATTACATCCTTAGGCTGAGCTCAGCACGAGCCTCTTGTTTCCAGTTCCTTCTTTCTTACTGTCTTACACACAGATTACATGTTTGTTCAATGCCCATTATGATCAGATTTTAGGATAATTGAAATGAACATACAAATAGCACCAGTAAGATGAAAGAGTATTGATTCATACCCATTAACAGATAGTAACACTTTGAATGCAAGCAACACTATGGAATAGGTAGTGCTGTGTCACAGGTGATTATGACTGAGGACATGTTCTGGTCACAGCTCAGGTTATGACACTTTCTGGGGTTCATCATAAACACAGAGGGGTTTTCGCATCAGGTACCAAAAATTCATGGATTCCATTAAATCTCTAATTTGTATTTTTCCTGTAACATAAACGCATAGCAGAGATGCAAAACTGAAACTGGTGTTTGTCTGGCTTACTGTGCCCCAGGTTACATGGAAATGCTGAAGAGCAGTGCAAAGGACTTGTGAACATAGATGCATTCACCTGGTGTGATACCCAGATACTGCAGCAATGGGGGTCTTAATACAGATGTGACCTTCTCACATCCTTCAGCAAATCTGTTCACATAACTATTCAAGGGAAAGAGAGTCAGAAGCTAACTCTGTCTATGGTGTAAAACAGTCTGTGGGGATCCTAGGAAAATGAACATGAGCTTTGCTAAAATAAGATTCAGTTACACCAGCAACTGAGTCAATATTCTTCTTATTATACCCAAAATACACATCAAATACTACTTCAAAAATACTTTACTGCTACTAAATGAAATGTTATTGTAAATGTTGACAATATACCTTGGTGTATATTTTCCTTTCCATGGTGACATTTTTTACTTGTAAGGCACTAAAGCTTGACATTTATAAATCACACACGTTCCAGAGTGTATCATAACTATCAAAAGATGTAGGGGTTTTATAATTATATAAAAACTTAGATAAGTTATTTGGATTTGCTATGAACATGAGCATGATAATGCGTATGGTTTAATCAATACACCTTTCAAAGGAACCCCATTTGGGAAAATGCAAAAGCCATACTTGCAGTCAATAATAAATATTTCATTAAATTATCTCCAATTTAACTTCCACTTCAGTTGGCAAACCTCTAGTGGTATGTCCTCTTTCCTCTTGATTTTATTGCATTGGTAACATGCAATCATCTCACAGCCCTTTCCTTTCTGATCTATGGCATATTGCCTCACCTTAGATTAATCTCTTAGTCATTATCTCATTTAAGTTGATAATATTTGACCATCTAATCAACTTAAAGCAACCTGAATAGAATAATATGGGCAGAAATTTGCCATTCAGAATAATTTCTGAAACAATGAGAAAGAAATATGACAAAAAATATATGATCTAAATTATTCTCTTTATGCATGAAAATGCACAGTGTTTTTACTGACATAATTTAATGGCCCACATTTCTGACTTTTTCATAATGAAAAAGTAAACCCTTCAGTGTTTAGATGATTACATGATTTAGATGTTTAGATGATTTGCTATGTTGATTTAAAGCAGGGAATCCAGAGGTACCTACTCAGGCATTTACTCTTCTTGTGGAAAACAGAATTAAATCACTGCCATAGCTTCTTAGCATGAGAAATTTCATAGAGATTTTTTATTTTCCTGTATTAAGTACACCTTTTCAGTGCTTGAATTTATATACAGTATTATGGTGAATAGGAAAAAATCTGTTTATCATGTCATCTAGCTATGGAAAGAAATACTATGTTCAGATTTCAAACTTGTCAAGTTTTTTGATAGATAAACAACAATTCCTTTTCAAGGTTTTAATGTTTTCTAGGAAGATAGTAAAGGTTTCTAGATGTTCTTGCAAATTAGTAACTACCGATCCTGATGCCAGATTTTTGATTGGCAGGTAAAAGATGCTGCTTTTTTGGTGGCTATTACATCACTTGCACCTTTGAGACAGTGGGGATGTTGCCCATCTCCAAGATTTTCAGAAATCTGAATGGAAGTGAATGTAGAATAGTAAGGAAACTGAATATAGTGCCCAAGAGAATCTAATAAGATTTGTGTACAAATGGAACACAGGACACTAGCAATTTAAGTACAAATTGATCTTTAACACAGATTAGCAATATGAAAACAAACACCAGACTAAATGGTTTTCCTCCCTGTGTGTCACAGTGAAGTGGTGCTATAGGTCAGTTGAGTCATCAGTGATCTAAAATGAATTGACTCAAATGTCTGGTTGTAAAGGCTTAGCTACTTGCTTTTATTCTTCAAAAGACCTCTTGCCTTGCTCAGACTGAAGGTTTGATAAAATGAATTTGCAAAGACATCTCCTCAGTTCTTTTTAGGTAATCTTTTCCCTGTGAAGCTTCATTTCTCATTCCCTGCTCATTATCCAAACTCAGCTTTTTTGCATATGTGCCTCATAGGCTTGATACTATCCTTCCTCTCCAAAAATATGTCAGTAGCTTTCCACATTACATCCTACTGCTTTGTCACGTTCTTAGTTTATGTTGTGCTGTGTTCTTATATGTTTTTTACTGCAGTAGTTCTGTACCTTGTTCCACTTTTCCCCGACTGTAATGGTTCTGCCCATGTTGCCTCCTCCCTTCTTCTTCTTGTCAATCCCTTCCCTCCACCCCTTGACTCATCAATAATCGCTGATTCATTCCTTCAACCCCTCCCTGGTGTCCTGTCCGTCACTTGGCAGCCCCTCCCTTCCCCTAGAAACTTCTAGCAAAGGCATTGAGTGATTGGTTCAGATACTGGGGTCCCTCCCCCAAACTACTCCTATTGGTTCTCTCAGATGCCTGTTTTCCCAGTTTCCACACCCCCGTGTTTCCCCATTGGCTCCCTGTCAAACCCCTCCCATTTTCCCTTCTCCCTTTATATGAAGTTACACTGGTAAGCTCAGGGTCTTCGGACAGAGGCTCCCCTGGGCTGGGTATCCCTCTACTCCATCTGTGCAATAAACCCAGATTTCTATCTCTGTCCTAAGTCCACTCCATCCTCCACCGTTTGCCGTGCCATTACCTCACCTGCCAAGGCAAGAGCCTTAGCCGCCCTCCTGGTTTCCTGAGGGCTGGGAGAGTGTCCCCTGCTATTGGCTGTGCCACGGCCAGCCAGGACACTCCGAAGGGTCATTCGGAGAGGCACAGCGAGAAGTTTAGTTTAAATTAACAAGGATTTGTGAATTTCAGAAATTTCTATACTAAGTATTTATTTTGACATAATCAAAGATTTGATAGGCGTGCAAATTTTGTCCTGTTCGCCTAAGACCCAGCTGGAACAACAAATCCTACAAAACCAAAACTCTTCTCTTCTTTGGCTGTAATTTCCATCACTTCCCCATGGCCCTCAGGAAGTGCACATAGTATAGCAGTGCAGAAAACCATGAATCTCTCTCATTAATCTCTAGTCCTCTAGATCTCTGAGGAGAAGTCAGACTCTATTTGCCTATTTTTCAGTACTGAAATATGTCCAGTTATCAGGGTTTTGTTTGCCTTTAATATTCTGGATAGTCTGGCACAGGGGAATAGAAAGAGCTGCATTGGTTCTTGAAACAAGAGCCTCAGGCAGTCCACACTGTGAAGGAAGGGGAGACAAGAACTGCCTCTTATGAAGTATATATGAAAATACCCAGCAGTTGAGATGTGCTGGACTGGAGATGCTCGAGTTTCCATGCTACATCCACTTCACTGCCCATGTGATCTTTTTTTTTTTTTTAATTGTTGATGTTTGGTGCATTAAACTTAGAAGCTTTCAGCATTGTTCTTCCCAATATTACTCCATAAAAAACACTTCTGAGTTTGGTGAAAAGGCTACAGGTCCTACACTGGGACTTACTTGCCACTTTGAGAGATAATTTATGGCTACTATCCCATTATAATTATAGCAGAACTTCTTCTGATGCTGCTGTAACATCCGTTTGTCATTTAGCTTGTTGATTAGCTGTTCAACTTGAGAGAAGAATACTGTATATTTTCCCTTAGGAAAGGGCAAGCAAAAATTCCAGACGCTAAATACCCTACAAATTCCATCTAGAATGTTGCTTCAGGAGATACACTACATTGTATATATCTATGCTTATGTAATACTATTTCAGAGTCTAGTAGTTGTTGGGAAGGTATAATTACTGTTATAATTCCCTTGCATTACCAAATTAAGGTTGCGTATGTAACCAAATTTAGAAGAAAGGCCAGAGTATACCTTCTTGAGTAAAGTAAAATTGTAACCCCAGTGGAGATTTGGTTTTATAGTTGTTTGTATCTGTGCTAAAGAACAATATTTAATCATGAAAAATGCAGTTTCTTGTCTTCAAAAATAGTACAATCAATGTACTATCAGTAATTGATACGGGGAAAAAAGAATGATAGAGCTATTCCAGTGGCTTTTCTGCAAAATACACTGAAAGAAGTAACTGCAAATAGGCTTTGGACCATGAAATAGAGTAAATAAAGCATTACAGATTTAGAAAATAATAATGAAAACCACGGGAAAGAACAAATAAAGAGGAACATGAATCCATTTCTCATAGCTAAATGGAATAAAAGGAGAGAATTTAAAGAATAAAGCTGCTCTCATAATGGCAAACTGTTAAATATTTTGAGACATTCTATTATTTAAGATGTCACAGTGTACTGCCATTAAAATTATGAACCAGCTTTATCTGTAAAAAGATCTGAAATGCAATAGCTCCCAGAAACATCTGGTGACAGTGATGTAGATACTGTTTGTTCCTTTAGATGAGATGCATATATTCAGTGTCATTTTAGTTCTCATACTGTGGGAAAGACGGATCATGGGTTTCTGTTTTTTCCTTTCCTAAATGGCAGAATTCATTCTCTTGTGATGTGAGGAAAGAACAGTGTTTATCCTTCTCCTTGTGCTGGAAGCTGAAATAAAGTATGTCATAGCATCTGAAGGTGCTAGAAGCATTTTTCACATGCATTCATTCCTGAAAGGAAGTCATATAACCAACAGGTGAGCTTCTGAAAGGCTACTGTCCCTTCACACTCAGGCTGTGTTTTCAAGCTTCTCTTTCCAGGATTGTTTCCTAACCATTGGTGGTTTTGTTTTTATTTTTAGTCTATCTGATAGAGTTTAGTACAAGTATCTACACTGCCACAAAGGTGTCCTTTTTTTTCTTGAAGCCAGCCCTCCTCCTTCTAAATACAGATGCATACTTTGGGCTGTCTAGTCATGATTCACATGCCCAAAGCATAAAGTTTGGAACAAGACACGAAGACTTTGGAACGAAGTCTTTTCAGTATGGGCTGCTTACAGGAAAGATCTGGATGAAATATAAAATGCTTAAATTATTTCCCTGTGATGGAAATGGAGATATTATTGTGATATCATATTTATGATCATAATCTGCTTAAGTTTAGCTGTTGGGTATCACAGATTTCTCTGTTTTCTTCCAGAATAGGTTGCTTACTTCCTTTGTTCAAGGAGTTTCTGGCTTGGGGTCTGATGTTGAGGGTTTGGTAAGCTTCAGATATTTCTGTAAAGCTGGCGATTAAGTTCTGCTTTGACCTGAAATATTCAGGACATAGACCTGATGCTGGGCAAAACAGCTAGGAACCCAAAGGTAGACTGCAGAAAGTCTTATAGGTGCTGGTAGTCTTGGGATCTCAGATGATATTTGCTTCCCTTTATCTGCCCCTCTTTGGAGGAAGGCGACTCAAAACCCTCTAAGTTCCCAAGAATGGATCAATCTGCCTCCTGAAGTTATTTTAAAACAACAGACTCAGTCTGGGAACCTGAACAGTGCACGGCAGGATGATAAAAACTTAAGATGGTCTCTGATGGACGCATGCTTGTGACTCAGAAAAAGTTTGCAAAAACTTCATGTTTCCATCAAAAGGTCATTGCTGGTATATCTGAATTTTATAGGAAAAAAATCTTTTACTGGAAAATTCCCAAATGTCTTCCTTAGAGAAACATAATCCACACTAAATACTTTCTGGGGCTTCAGTCCAAATTGAGTTTAAAAGACATGAAAATTCAGGCTATTGTCATAGATGTATTGGAGCTGAGGAATACATACAGATGTTTGGAGTTCATAATTTCCAACTGGAAAGAAAAAATTTGCATCAATGCACAAAATCATTTTTATTTGATATCATGGATTCACTTAATGGAGCATAATAAGGAAGATAAATTGATACCTCCTGATTTCTAACCTCTTACTCCATTCATTATCTTTCTTTGATTTCCAGTAAGTATAATGATGCTCCTGCTTTCACATGTATCTTTATTAAATTCCTTCTAAGACAGGGAAAACCCACCAATCATCTCAAATGCTTAAAATGCTCAACTGATTTTCATATTTTTTTATATCATACAGACTTACTAAGAATGTTGATTATTGATAAAGGCTTTATTATTCTTTAATTACTCTGCCAAGATCTGGTCTAAAGTACAAGTCCATTACTTTTATGGCATATTGTAAGTGAATTGGTTTTAATGATATCTTCATGTGCAAACGTGTATTTCATTAGTAAACTTTATTTACTAGCATTTTAACATGACTATTATTAATAAAACTCCTCGGTTATGTACATAAATAAAAAAATTACTACTGCATAGTTTTCTGAGGCACCTAACATGATGGTACACTTTCATGTGTTGTAAAATTCCAAATATCAGCATCAGATCTGGATGTGCAAATCATAAAGCTCTTCCTCACTGTCATACTTACTATCATGTCAATATCTATTTTATTAAATAACTTATCAAAAACATGCAGTCTGTGAAAGTGAGGATACTCCTCAGAACATGCTTTATTGGGTAGAGAATTTGTATATTTCTCTGTGTCCCTGATGATCTGACTTCCTGAAAATTAGTGTTTGGCTTTGGGGAGTTTTCCCCTTGGAGCTGTGAGAGATTTCCTCTGCATCTGTAGGTTTAAAGCTGAGACGAGTTGGATGCAAGCCTGTGACTTTCTGCATGCTCTGATGGAGGATTATTATGCATAAAATGAAAATGGTAAGCTCCCTAAATTGTTGTTCTAACAAAAGATTGAGCACCCATTGCCTGAAATAAGTCTATTCCTTTTCACATTGAATACATTTTTAGTGCAGTGTTAAACTAGCTTGAGTAAAATGACTATTGTTATTGACTGATAATAAGACAATGCTAGTTTAATTTATTATATCTGCTTGTTTATTACAGTCATATTATGAAGATGACATTTATGTATCAGCTTTGATTTGAACAAATAACTTCGGCATTCAGCAACAAAAGGTCAATCTTTAAATTTTGCTTTGAAGTTTAGAGTTCTATTGTTCAAATACAAACTTCCTCCTCTTTACCTTCACCCAGTTTTGTACTACAGGATAGGAATAGCTAGATGAAATTAAAAAAAAACCAAAAACATGGATCTGGTGGTGGAACAGATGTGTTTCCTATAATTTGCCCATTCTCCTTTAAAACCAAGAAAAGGAGACAGTACAATCAAATTTAGCAAAGGGGAAAAGCCATCAATACCCATTGTTTAAGTATGAAAACTGGCCTTGACATTTTTCTTCCCATTTTACAATGCTCTTTTCACAGACAAGTTCTCATCTGAAATACCTCTCTCACTATACCCACATTCAAAAATACTTGTATCCTGAATAATTAAAAATTCTATCATAATCTCCTTCTCACAATATCCTATGCACTGCAAAAATGTCACATATCACTTTGTAAAAACAATTAAAAATATAAGAGAAGCAGATGGTATGGCATTTTGAAGGTGGTAGACTGCAAAAAGATGCTGAGTTCATTCACAGGGTTGCCTTGTTCAATTAAAAAAGATGCCTTGTTAATCCCAGTGATCTCTGTAGGACTGATGAACTCACGCTTCACATTTAAATATGCACACATAATCACTTTAATAGTCTTCCAAAAGCTGAGATGTTACATTCTTGAAGGAAAGCCAAGGATTTCTGTACTGTAGTATAATAACAAGAGAATGTATTTTGAACAGAGATTAGGATAATGAAAGATTCAACAGTCTTTGGATGAGAATTCCCTTTTGATTTCTGAAGACAAAATCATGATCCACTACTGATAAATCCTGATTTAGAAAAACTGGTAAAGTTCTTCTAGACTGAAGGAGAATAACTGAAAGCCCTGAGACAGAAATGACTGGATATATTACTGCATTTTGAGCATGTGTCTAGGTATTCCTAGGAACTTTAAAGCTGATTTAGCTTTTATTTTTTTATCCCTTTCTAGATGAAAAAAATCTATGCTTTAGAGCCATGGATACCATGCAAAGAACACTTTCTGTGGATATACATATTTAATTAATTGAGGGCTTTACTTTTGCAATTGGAATATAGGGATAGAAATCTGGCATTCTTCAATTCTGAGTTTTTTTACTCTGACTCACCTTTTCTTTACAATGGGAAAGAAAGCTCATGGTTCATAGTGTCAAGTGAAAATGAATCTATTAAAACAATACTGCTGACTGCAAGTGTTAATGACTTCCCTTGTTTCTCTCTGATGCTGAGGCTATTAATTGTCTGCCAATTTTGTCTTGCCTGTTTTCAAATATTGCCAGCCTTTGCTGAAACAATGTGGAAAATGTTCCCATTAGGAACAGGAAACAAATACTCCATGCTAACCATAATTTTTTCTTTAATTATTTCATCATGTATTATATTTCCAGAGGCTGCTGGCTTACAAGTACATAAGTACATGGCACTCATTTAAAGATCAGTTTCTAGTCTCATGCTCTGTGAATGAAATATATTATCTAGTTCCTGATTTATGAGTCTTGTTCAGACTATGCTTTGAAGATAGGAAGAACCAGGAATTTCTTTCTGCTTCCGTCACCAGACTGTCCTTTCCACTAAAAAAATGATCTATTTATATAACATTTTGTGAACTAAGGGCTATGATATTTTCCTTTTTTCCGTCAGAAGGATACATTAAAATTATGGCTGGACAGTTTAACAAATGTGGGACTAGACTCCATTTGTTTTGTACTAAATTTTTTAGGAAAGCCCAAAACCCAGCTCCTGTACCTTCAGATAGAGCTGTGCAGGTGCCCATTGAAGCAGAAGCACAGAAAATTTCAGCCTGAGCACTTCATTAGTATAACAGGAAGCTACTGGTAACAAATGGAAGCGGAAGCATTGCTACAAAAGGCAGGCACACAGAGCAGGGCAGTTGAGTGTTATTTGGTGGCAGGCAGCTGGTTAATCAGCACAGAGGTGTTGGCTACTCACTTAGTAGATTTACAGCTCTCAGCTGCAGAATATGCTGATTCTTTCTCACTGAAGTGACACAAGAAGGTAGAGGGAGGGGAAAAAGGAAGTTGAAGGTAAGAAATAAAGAATCAAAGGGCACAAAGCTATAGGGAACTAGGCTTTCTTTCAGTCACTACACGCAAAACAATTTATCCACCTGTGATACAAGGCTGAAATGGTCCAAGACCCTTGCTCTGGGTTTGGATTGAGAGGCAGTGAGACTGTGGAGATGCTGAGAGCAGGATAACAATGTCAGATACTTTAATACTTGCTGTCTGCTTTACCCTATCAGTCTCCTCCTACTTAAGCAATTTTCTCACTTGGAATTTTGTTGTCAGATTTTTCCATAGCCTCATATACACTGTGTGCTAGCAAGAGTGTGCTCTATAAGGACATAGAAACTTGAAGTGTTTTGTATTTTAAAGGTACTGTACTCTGTGATTACGATACATTGACAAAGTACGTGCATGCCGTGCTTCCAGTTCTTAATGTAGTGTTCAGGTTGGCTTAGACACTTACCTAGTTTCATATTGTGAAATTTCTCCTTTCAGTAAGGAGGGAGAAAGCTATTTTTATATTCACTGAAACATAAATAATCCTGTGCTTATCTAGGGACAGAAAGCTTTGGATTTTATTGTTTGCTATAGGGATTTCATCTTAGGTCATCATCATGGAAAATTTATGAGAAGCTTCAAGTGCTGTATCTCAAGGTCACCTGAAAAATGTCTTCATTTGATTTGGAAGTATCACTTGTCTGTTTCATAATTTTTATTTGTGTGTTTATTAACATCCTGACATACAGAGGTCCTTGGCAGCAAAATCTGAAATTTGGTGGGTATCAATCTATATGTGTTTTTTTGAGGGCACCACAATGGCATAAAGCTGTGATTACACAAACTGAATGTAGTCAAAGCAGATCCAGAAAACATCGCTGCCCCAGGAGAGATAAGTGAAATTCGTCCATTTGAGCCTACTAGAAAAAGACTGCACAGTAGATTCTGTGCAGTCATAAATTTGTAATGTGTAGCCATTGTGACTGGAGGGATAAATATTCAGTACCTGTTATTACCTGATAAAGTCATAAATATGTATGGATCCATTTTATGTGATAATTGGAGAATCTAGTTTTAGCATCTGCTTTTACCTGATAAACAAACTTTATTATTTTAAATAAAGGCAATGCAAAAATATACAAGCTATAGGCTCTATGAAGAGATGAGGGAAAGCTAAGAAAAGGGAGGATAAAAAGCTGTGTTTTAGATGCACATCCACTGTTAAACAGGAGGCTGTGCAAACAAGAGCTACATGTGCTATCCTCCTATAATTTTTTGAAAATACTCCTGTCTGTTTTTTGAGTACGTTTGTAAACAACTGAACTAAGCTTAATTTGAAATAAAATGGAGTTATGGACAAATATGGCCATAGCAAATATGTTTATTTTGTGGATGAACTTTGAGTGCAACCATGATAACTGATTTGTATAGCCCACCTCTGGTGGAAAATTGCATCAATATATTCTGATAATCCATCCAATAGCCAATATACAAATAATTAGAAAATCTAAGTCAAGAATTGCTATTTTACATTATAGTTTTAGTCTTGGGCCCTAACTTGCATGCTGTTTCACTAAGTGCCAAATATTTGGAGTCCTTACTTTTCCTTCCCAGCAGCTGCAGTGGAAGAAACTCTTGTGAAATTCAGATTTCTTCCTTGCCAGCTGATAAGGTGAGAAGTAGTTTTAAAAGGTACTGCCTTTTTTCAGAGCTTTTAAACTCCCACTGCTGTTTATCAATATAAATTACTGTCTTTTATAAATGCCATTTCCTTTAAAAACTGTTCTATGATGAGGAATATATCTTGGCAAGACAGCCCCATAAAACACAGAAGTATAGTTGTGAGAAATGGAGAATGATGTGTAAAATAAATTAATATTTTCTGTATTTTGGAAAAGTACAGGAAGGAATCCAGAGAGTCCAGAAGTTTTTGGATTTTGAGTCTCTGCTGTCTCTTGATTTTTTTAAAGAAAATTGCCTGTTTCTGATGTAGAAAAGCATTCTCTTACCATTTACATTCCTGCACCTCCTTCCTTTGAATTCCTATTTTGGCTGCAATTGTTTCATCCTCCTGCTGCTGTCTTCTCACAGAGCTGTTTACTGCACACATTTGCTCCTGCCTGGTGCTCTTTTCAGTTGTCCTCATCTCATGGCTGGTTGCCTGCTGACAAAATCTGGCAGATGGGCTATGTGACATAAAAGCCTTTGATTTTGAGAGGAAAGGGGTGCTGGTTGAGTCTTATGGGAAGAATGGAGTATATTTACATGGCTCATGGGAAACACACCCTACACCTGATATTCATAGGTTAAGGTCTAACCTATGAACATACCTAGAATTAATTTGACATGATATTCCTACCTTAATTTTTCCAAGTGTTTGAAGCCACTCATGGAAATCTGGTTGTTTCACAAGGTATGAAGATAAATTATCCATTCTTTCATTCTTTGAAAAAATAAATGTTTATTTATCTGAATAAATGCTCTATTCTTTAAATGGCTTTCATAATGTGGATGTGAAGAGAGGATGATAATTTCTTTGCCTTACTGAGTTTTAGTAGTAGCAAAGACATTTTTTAATAACATCTGTTCCTCAGCAATGTGTGTCCTTCTGTCTCTTTCTCCCTGCCCTTTAATGTGGGAGCCCAAGGATAAATGGCCAAAGCAGAAGTGTGCCATTTCCCCTGGGTGACAAATCCCTGAGAGTCCATTGCCAGCTGAAATGGTTCTATCTTGAGGCAACTCAGGGTTTCCTTACTTGAGATGATTATAATTAACTCCCTGATGATCCTGCCATCCCCCTCCTCTGTCATACTAGGCTGGTGTTATATGAGGTCCCTCAAGGCTGTTCCTGCAGCTGGCTGGCTGGAGACAGGCAGAATGCAGCAGTGTGAGATGCAATTCCTTCTCCTTTCTTGTGAAAATCCAGAGCATGATTCTTACAGAATTAGTACTCAGCTTGAGTACTAAAAATCATGTTTGTTTTGCATTATTTACATAAATAATAAAAAAAAATCATTATGAAGTGATTACTGATAAAACTCATGAAAGTCACAAAAAACCCAGAAACAATTAATTAGAAGAAGCAGATGGTTAACATGAATTTGTGACTGGGTGTTTTACTGGAACCATAGAGAAGTCATATTTAAGGACAAGGAATTCAGCCCACAAGTTTAAGAGACACTGTCCATGAAAGCAGTGACTTTGAAACCATTTAGGTTTTGTAAAGTGCCTGTATTGATACCTTAGTTCAGATGAAGAACATGCTTTTAAAATCAGTTTCCCAGTCATGACATTGAGAAACATCCAGTCTGAGAGACCAGCCTGGATATAGTCCAAAGTAATACTTACCAGAAAAGGGTGCAGTGTGGGCATGCAGCTGCATGACAGCTCTCTGAGTGACCTGATAGCAAATACAGCTGGTGTGTAAGGCAGTCTGTAGGATAATACATTATTTTGCAAATAGGTATGGGTATTTTTATGGTCATAAGACCAGGATATTGCAGAGTTATAGTATCCATAGTTTCAAAGGATTATAGTGATACAGCCAGAAACTGTGAAGCTGATTCAAAAATATATGTTGAAGTAAAAGAGATACGCATCTAGATCTGCAAAGTGGTGGGTTTTTTTCTTTGATTTGTATTCTAAAAGCTTTTATTATTGTGTCTAAGAATCTTCAAGATTATTATGGACTAAGAAGCTTTTTAACAGACTTATCAAAAGGTATGTTGTAAACTAATGACTGGAAGATAAATTTACAAATTACAGATCCTACCTAGTACAGGAGAACTGTGATACACACTGGGTCAAGCTAAACAGTATCAAACAAATAGTCCTTTCCAGCCCTAAAATCCATGAATCTTTGTAGCTAAATTTATATGTGGCAACCTTTTACACAACTGAGTCCTCATTTGGAGTCACTTTATAACTACGAGTTATCTGTCACCTGTGCTATCTAGTTTCCAGCATGCTTTTGTTTCTGGAATTAGTAAATCTCTGTCCTGCACATTCTCAAGACACTTCTTCCAGGCAGTGCTTTCATGCAGATAAGGCATTCTACAAACAAAAGACCACAATGCTCTTGTGACAGGTGGTGTTGTGATGTAACCTTAATTAATCAAACATACTGCTTGGGATTTTTTCCAGAGAGCCTTACAAGGGCACTGGGTAGATGAGGGTGTGGGTGGCAGAAATGTGATTAAAAGGAGATCTGATATTATTTCAATTTCTGTCGTTATTTTAAAGACAATTTATTTTGTCCTTTCATTTTATCTCAGAATACTTTCAGCACCTAAAAACACTATACAATTTTAAACTTTTCTGCTAAAATCTGCCATAGGACTTTTAAATTTTATTTTCTACCCAACTCCATCATGCCAGCCTGGGGAATGAGATTAGGGCCAGCAGCTGTATATTTTATAAGTAATTTTTTTTTCTTTAGGAAGCTGTGGTGCTCCATATGTCAGCATGGAGTGGCAGTTGAGTGTGAAATTAAGATAAGAGATTATGTTGAGTCTGAGAGGGGTTTTGCCACACTCTTTAGAGAGAAATGTATTTTATTCTGACATCTAAACACTGATGACTTGAAGAATCTTGGAGACTGGGCCATTGATGAATGGAACAAGGCATTTTCCGTTCTTAAGTCTAGTTTTGAGTGATTTAGGGTAGGTGCTACAAATAGAACTTGATCTAGAAATAAAATTTATTAATAGAGGGCCATATAAAATACAGCATGGTACTAATAACACCAAGGTTGTGGGTTCAATTCACTTAAGAGCTGGACTTGATGATTCTTCTGGGTCCCTTCCAACCCAGACTATTCTGTGATTCTCTGATCTGTAGCTCTCTGTAGATTACTAGACTTCTATAGTGGAATACTAAAGAGCTCAAATGGACCAAATTCTCACAACAGTGAAAAAGAAAAGATTTTACTTCAAAAGTTTAATGGTCTATAACATGAGTAATGGAAGAGAAGCAATTCACATATGACACAAAACATCTGTATGGTGCATGAATATAAAATATATGCAGTTGGTGCACAAATAAATAATGAAAAAATAAATATATTTGTTTAAATACAATACTTATCATTTTGAAGACCAGTAATAAATTGTTAACTTTTTAGAGCAGAAAAATCTGTATTTAGTCTGTGCTTAAAAGAGCTTTTGGACACTGCAGACAGAATCCCCTGCATGGATGCACACTCAGCACCTGGGGACACCATCCTGGTGCTGAATCCTGATTTAACTTTTATAAATGTACAATTATCTTAATCTACACGAGGTAATCCAATATGCTAGCATTTTAATCCACAACATTTTAGATTTAAGGCTATTTTGTGTGCAAACTTATTTGCCTGCTTTTTGCCTGTAAAATAGGTCTGTTTCTCACAGAACCACCTGTGTCTAGAATCTTTGGCTTTTCCCTTGTCTAACTTCCTAAATAAAACTAAGAAGATTTAGACTGCTTTTGTAGCAGCTTGTGCAGACTTGTACACACTAATTTACTTTCCTATTCTATCTCCAAGTAGTTACCAAATATTATTTCTAAAATTACCTTAAACTAAATAGTGTGTGGAGTTCTGTGCTCTCAAACAACTAAATGAATGATGAGTAAATGGTACCTTTATACCTCTGCTGCAGACTAGAAATATTCAAATAGCAGACATAAACCCAGCAGTAACGAAAGTCCTTCAGATACATCAGTCAGAAGTCAATGATATTCACTGGAGGCTTTGACTTGCTTTCCTTCATAGTGATATGTAAAGTCATGTAAATTATATTTTTTCAAAAAGCTACTTAGAAGACAGTTGTTTTTTCTTGATGGAAGCTCAAAAACTAAAATTAGTTGCTGAAGTGCTTTATTAGTATTCTTACTTCCTATGATGTGGTCTGTTGTTTTATGTCCTACAAATTAATAGCATCAAGGCCAATTGCTTGGAGACAGCATAAGTATTTCTGTATTTAGAAATGAAAGGAACTCTGGGAATTATGAAGAATAGGTTTAATTAAGTAGGGAGAAGGAGAGAATGATAAGCATTTAATTTAAGACATTGTAGAAAGTGCCTCTCTTCATGTGCTTGCAGCTATGGAAGCAGCTGTCCTGTTAAAGTGAACCTGCTGTCCAATTCACTCTTGTGTTCTCAACCAAGCACATTTTCATCTCAAAAACAATACAAGTGGGAGTAAATTTTGTCAGGTGATTGAGGCTTATATTATTTTTTATTCCAGTTTATTCTAGACAGATTTACTCCATAAGCAGATATGTTTCTCTCCTGAATCAGAGTTACTGTAACTCTGAGAAAAAAGCTTTGAGTGGTGTAAACTGCGTTGCTATTCACCCTACCTCATGCCAAGTATCTCTGTCATAATCACTTTCCTCACTTCTCAAATGGGTTGTGTGGGGAAAAAGTCCAACAAAGCAGTGCTCTGAGTCAAAAAGTAACACGAGTTTCTTTACGAATATTCTACTGCATTGAGATATATTTTTGAGCCTGTTCTGCGAAGTGATACGGTTTAATTCTGATGAAAGATGCTCTGCATCTATGAAGTTCCTCTGCAGCCAGCTGAGAGCAGCTCCCCAGGAACACTGAATGTGTTCTTCTGAGAGTCAGGGACATAAGTTGCTGCTGCAGGTACATGCTTCTCTTTCTTATTGTGCTCTGCCAAAAAGCCATGGTCAAGGGATGTGGCAGACAGCTGAGGTAGCTTTGGGGAAGTTCTTTGCAGTACTTTAATAATAAAAAAACTAAGAAGGGGTGAAGCTTAACAGTTATGAAGGCACATCTTAACAACTGTTACGCTTATAGAAATATGTAGTGAGTACTCTTAACAATCAAGATTCATTTATTACTTGAACTATAATGAGCTACCTAAAACTTTTCTGCTGATCAATGGCTGCTTATTTTTATTATGCAGCAGTGCTCATATGCAGCTCTTATTTTCCAGTTCCGAAACAGACTTTAAGCCTCAAAAATATGGATTTTCTCCTCTTCATCTTACAAGGACCAATAGAAACAGAGCTGAAAGGTTCAAAGCCCCTTTCACTCCTCTTTGTCTTTAACCTCCAACATCAGAAGCAGCAAGTTGAGTAAAGAGTTGCTCTGCCCAGGAAGCTGACCAGGGAGTGTTGGTTTGACTGCTGGATCATTCCTGAAGGCTAATCTTTTGAAAGGGCTGTATGATGATAAATAAGAATGTGAATTTATAAAATGGCTCAATGTTTGAACTGCAGCATCATATCAGCATTTGAGTGTGTCAGATGCAGACCTTGACCAGTTCTGAATAAAAGAGGTGTCTGCGCTGAGGTAAGGACAGGGAGAGATCACTCCCCAATTACATCATGGGCAAAACAGACTTGACCTGGGGAAATGAACTGAATTTATTAACAATCAAGTCAAAGCAGAACACTGAGAAATAAACCCAAATCTTAAAAATCCCTTCCCCCATCCTTTTCCTGGACTTTAATTTATTCCTGAATTCTCTACCTCCTCTGCATCAGTATTACAGAGGAATGGAGAATGAGGCTTAGAGTTCATCACATGTTGCTTCTGCTCCTCCTTCCTCCTCAGGGGCAAGACTTCTCATACTTTTGCTCTGCTCCAGAATGTAGTCCCTCCTACATGAGACCATCCTCCATGAACTTCTCCAATATGAGTCCTTCCCCTTGGCTACAGGTCTTCACAAACTGCTCTAGCTCTCCCTTCCAAAGGGTGCAATTCCTCAGGGACAGCTTGCTCCAGCATGGAGCACCTACAGGGTCACAAGTCCTGTCAGCAAACCTGCTCCACCATGGGCTCCTCTGTGCATGGGCTCCTGCCAGGAGCCTGCTGAGAATGGTCTTCCCACGGGATACCAGCCTCCTTCAGACATCCCCCTGCTCTGGTCTGGAGGCCTCCATAGGCCCTGGGTGGATCTCTGCATCCATGGGCTGCAGGAGGACAGTTGCCTCACCATGGCCTTCACCACAGGCTGCAGGGGAGTCTCAGCTCCAGTGCCTGGAGCACCTCCTGCCCCTCTTTCTTCCCTGACCTCAGTGTCTGCAGGGCTGTTGCTCTCACATGTTGTCACTCCTCTCTTCTCTGGCTGCAATTGCTTTGGTGCCATAACTTTTTCTCTTCTTAAATCTGTTCCCCAAGAGGCGCCACTGTTGCTGGTGGGTTTGGCCTTGGCCAGCAGTGGGTCTGTTTTGGCTCCAGCTGGCATTGCCCTGTCACACATGGAGGAAGCTTCTGGCAGCTTCCCTGCAGCCTCCCTTGTACCAGAACCCTGTCACACCAATGCAACACAGGAGGTGTACACTTAGAGCAATGAATTTTGAAAAATTTTACCTTTAAAATTTTACCTTTACCTTTTATAGACCCTTTATAGAGTTTTGTATCAGTTTTGGGATGAATTTGAGGTTTGCAGTGAGTGGGAACACTTAAAAGAGTATTCTAGGAACCCTTACTACATAAGATATCTACCATATGGTTCTTCTCATTGTGTGAAGTGTGAGCAACTGATTCAGGCTTTCTCTGCCAGCTCTCTGTTAGCAGATCTATGTCATGCCACAAAAATCCCAGTAAAGTTAAGAACTCAATTTAAGTTTCCTCAATTAGTATTTCAACTACCACACCTTCCTTTCTCTTTAATGATATAATTAAATATTTAAAGTGATTAACTCAACCATATCTGTTTAATTAAGAGATTACAGTTATTTTGGGGGGACATTTATTGGGAAGATCATAAGGTTAATTAAATTTGCTCACTTTATATATACACTTGATAGAAGCAGCTTCTTAGAGTTTCTTTTTGTGGCTCTTTTAAAAGTGCACAAGTTTTTACAGTTCAAAAAATTCAAAAAAATTCCAGAAAATGATGAATTTGAAAAGACCATGTCAGTGATTCTTGCAGCCACTCTTAAGACAGGTCTGGGATCATAAAAAATATGATAACTCTGTCAACCCTACAGTACAACTCTTACTACAGTGTTGTTTCAGATGCTGACTGGTAAAACACATGGCTTTTCCAAATCTCAAATACTGGCTGCCCTTTCTCTTTCCAGATGATAAAAATTGGCAGGATACTCCAGATGGTTTTGTTACCAGTGAGAGGGACCTGGACAGGCTGGAGTATCGGGTTAACAGTAATCTCCTGCAGCTGAGCAAAGAGAAATGCAAATTCCTGCACCTGAGGGGTAACCCCATGCACCAGTATGTGCTGGGAGCTGACCAGTTCAAAATCATGTAGGCAGAAAAGGTCCTGAGGTTAGTTCCATTTAAGTAAAAGAAAAAACATTTTACATTGCAGGTGATCAAACACTGGGATGGGCTGCTCAGAGAGGTGTGGAGTCTTCAACCTCACAGATATTCAAAACACAACTAGGCATAGTCCTGAGCAACCTGCTCTACATAACCCTGCTCTGGGCAAGAGAGTTGGACTAGAAAAGCTCCATAAATTGCTTCCAGGCTCATTTATTCTGAGGCACGCAGTTTGGAAGCTCAGAAAGAAACTGAGGTTTTACTGGAGTTCTGAATTCTGTCAAAATGACCTGTAGATTCTCATTCTTCTAGACATTGCATGCAACCTCAGGTGAGCAACGACCTAAATTAAAAGATAAATCATTCAGTCACTTTAAAATTACAGGAAAAGGAGTTCCCCAGACCAAAGGATAAAGTGAGTTGTAGTTAAATATAAAATGTAAAAATTCAGAGAATGATGAGTTCTTCATCGCAGAAATAAATAATCTAAACAGGTTACGGGTGATATATATTTACAAACTATTTGTTCTTTTTGTCCATTTCTCCTTCAGGAAATTTGGCTAGGTTCACTATGTTTTCACTGCTCCAAGTGTAGTTTTCAAATGGCAAAAAAGTAAAAGCATGAGATATTAGTGTTTATATTGTTGTCTGCCCTACAAAAATAGAAACAATGCACTTCTCATATAATCAGCTCTTACTTTGCAGTTTAGAAAGGAAAAAAAGGAAAAAAAGAAGTAAAATTTGTATGTGAGAGCACAGTGCAACTCCCCTGTAAGATGTTGTGCTATGTATTCCAGCCAGACCTATGCAATTTGGGTGGTACTTTGCAAGTAGAAGTGAAGCACCTCTTTCCTTTTGAGGAATTTAAGTGAAAAATCTGACACAGACTCTAAAAGGACAAACTGCTAAGGCTGTGAGAGGTTACCTAACAGCAGCTTTAACAGAATTATATTAACATGTAGTAAAGCAGATGAAATACATTCTTTTCTCAATTATGCCTCAGTTATTCACCATCTGTTAGTTGCTGGTAGGAATGGATTGCAGAGAAGTCCTTATAGAGGTATTTAAATTTGGCATTGCCTAAATCCACCAGAGTACACACTGGACACTGGCATCTCCTGCAACCATACTCAGCTGCTCACTCAACAGTCTGCTGAGACAGAGGTAAGGAAGAAAGAACACACTCAGGCTGGCAAGGAAAGACCCTTCTTAAAGATTAAATTTAGAATTTTTAGATTAAATTTTAAGAGATGACATTGTGTTAGATCCTTGCTTTGAGAACTCATCACAAAACGAAACTATTATCCTCAGGTTTTTATTCGTTATGCTGGAACTTCTAAAATGAAAATTGGCTGAACCATGTTGCCAGTATGGCAGAATGTAATCTATTCTGCCCTGTTCATCATCTGCTGCTATATGTAATCAGTTTTATACACACACATTAGATAACTGTTATTCCATTTTCTTATTTATAATAAGGGGATGGTTTCTAGACACTGAAGACTGAACGTTATCACAAAGAAAACATCCTGATATTAAAAAGGATATGAGGCTCATTTTGCAGAGGAGGAAGATGAGGCAAAGGTTTTCCAGGGAGCTGTCTGCCATGTCAGCTTTTCCAGTAGTGTTGCCTTTTCCAGGCAGCTTAGCCCTGCCTTGTTTCACTTTGTTGAAGCTGCCTGTGCTGCTCAGGCAGTGCTGACGTGTGCAGCCGTGGTGTCAGAGCAGCTCTCCACACCTCAGCTCCCCTTATCCTCCAGGTGACCCCAGCACCAGCTCTGCTAGTGAGGCTGAGAGTTTGGGCTGGGGTAACAGCATGTTTTGGGTTTCATGCTGTCCTACTGCCATTTGCTGAGCTGGGCTGTGTTTCAATAGGAACCTAGTGATTAAATTAAATGGCTGGGGTTATTTAATTTTTGTTCATTGTATTTGTTTATTGTTATCAGCTTCTACAACAATATTTTTTTCACAAATTTCTTTTCAGATTAGCTTTCTTATTATTCATCAGCTGCATGATTAGCAGAGAGCTTTTCACAGTTGTCAAGGAAATTCTTATTGGAATTGGCTTTTGTTTTCCTCTTTCTTAATGACATTCTCAAAGCAAAGATTTAGAGTGTGCATATTAAAATGCAGTTTATCTGTAATAGTATAGAGGTTTCTTTTTGTAATGACTTCAGTTTGTGGATCTTATTACTAAGTAACTTCAAGACAGGGGTTCATTAATTGAACATCCCAGTCATATTGTATGAACTAAAAGTTAAGCTTCTATTTCCTATTGTCTTCATAGTTTTCCATATCTTACTTTTCTTGTCTCTCCATTTTTAAAAAAGAAGCCTAGTTTCACTGTATAACTCTATTCCCCAGATTTATGCATCATTCAGTGTTCCTTTTACTTTCCTTTCTTCATCCCTTCCCGTATCAATTTTATATCAAGGTGACCTTAATTGAGCTTGGTAATATAATGTAGTGTTGTTGTAGGACCACCAGGCATCACATTTATTATCCACTAGCAATTTTTCTCTGAAAATTCTGCTTGCCACCAGGAAAAGAGTAATGGAACTAAGATGTACACTCATTCATGTATTGATGTTGCTCTGAAGGCATTTCTTTTTTTAATCCATGCCTCTGAATTCTGCAGTTCATAACTCATCATCATGGAAGAGCAAGAAGTTAGATGAAATTTAATTGCATGAAATTTCAAAGATGCAAATTGGTCAGGGAAGGGAATATTTAATCTATTAAGTTTTGAAAAGCATCTGATGCTAACATTAAAGAAGCTCTAGAGGCAACAGACTTCTGTGTGTGATGAAGTTCTTCTCTGTAAATCTGTTTTGCACAGTCTCCTCATAAACTGAAAAAAAGCTCCTATATATCTGCATTTGCAAGTGGAGCAGAGAAAGGCACTCACTGTGGTAATGACATTAAGCCTCTAATTCCCATACTACTCTCTCATGCAACTTGTGAAACATTATGCTTATGTGCAGCTTTAATTTAAACATGGAAGTAAGTTTAAACCACTCAATAAATGTGCCAGCAATACTGTGTTTTCCCACTGGCAGCTAGTGGGTAACTGTAAAAGCCTCTCACTTCAGGCAGGCTGGTTTGTCTGCATCTTAAATGCCCACAGAGAAAACCTGTGATTTTTTCCAGTGCTGTGGCTTTTTTTTTTTTGCCAGAAAAGTATGACTTTTCTGAAGTACAACAATCTCAATGAAACCTTAAGAAGGTGGGTGAGGGAGGGAGTGTCCTCCCCTCCACCAGACTGAGAGGCCACTTCTCTAGCAATGAGATGTGAGGGAGTCTCAGAGTTGATCCCAGTTGCTTGACCTAATTTGAGGGAAAGAAGAAAAGGAAAGGGTGCTGCTGTACTCTGACATAAAATCTGGATGTGTGCAGGAAGGAAGATTGCTCAAGATGTCTAAAAGTACTTTCCCTTATCTCCTGATGATTCTGTGACAACCTCAGCAATGGTGACTGTGAGCTGTTAGGAGTAGCATTAAGACTGAAGGAAGGAATTGGCTATCCAGATGGTTAATAAAGAATGGATAACCAGACAAATTAGTCTGCTTTTAGAGGAAAGCACCTCTTTGGCCTGAGACTTTGTGATAGCTTTAAAGTTTGATGTGTAGTATGTAGTAAGTTAATGAATGAAAGGGAAAGCTTTGTGTGAACAGAAATTGCTCTCATGGGTGCAGTGTGTGTTCATTTAATAATGCATTGTAATGTGTCTCAAAGATTATTTTTTTAAGAGGATAATTAAAAAATTGCAGACCTAGAGATACTCTTCTCCCCTTTTAAATTGGATTTGTCATGTAGATTTCAATAGAAGCTTTTTGTAAGTAGGTGCTGCAAGAGTATGTTGTGTTTGCATAAGCTCAACCACCTTGTACAAAAGAAAATCCATCAAAGTGGCTCAGTAAACAGCTACATTTAAGCTTGCATTTTGCTGTAAGCATGTAAATTGTGATTAATTTCACTGACCTTAGGGCAGCTCCCTTGCATGAGTTTTGTTCAACAATGTCTTGCAGGAATTGAGAAAGAATCACTTCCTAAACACTGAAAAAATAAAGGTAAGAAAAAGAAAGGTAGTCTTGCTTCATTCCAAACAGCTGTTTTAAAGTGTAAAAGTAATTTTTCCTAGCCTATAAGCCCATTCAGTGAGCAATAGTACTGTAGGAATGCTCTCTGAATTTTTATTTCAAGGCTTAATACTAGTTTCCCTTTCTTCCCGTAATGCTTAATATACCTCAGTCATTTAATCCAATTGAGTACAATGATCACCCACTTTGTCCTGAGATTTCTTCTTAAAAGTGTCTCCATCCACTTTTCCTACCACTTCACTGGTATGAGTGCTCTTATGCAAACAGTGAGTGAAGAAAAAAATCCTTTACTTGAAATTGCTTTCTTTTATTATCTTGGGCTATTTTCCTCTATCATTATTATAAATTGGTGTGCTAGATTGCTATTTCTCTATTTTTTATGTAGCACAAGGCTAAGTTTTGAAGTTTGGCAGCTGAATAATTGAGAAAAAAAAATTAGTTACACTTATGGCAGTCCTGGTATTTGTAGCAGTAAAACAAACACCTGTGTGAGCTGGAGGGTCCTAGCTCACTGGCTTCAGTGAGATGGTGGTGACTGTGATGCTCTCTCCTTCCCAGGATTTTTACCTAGATTTTGGGATAAAAATGGCTGTCTGGAGGAACAGAGATGACAGCTACGAGATATTTCTACTTTTTTTTTTTTTTTTCTTCCTTTCAGTCTTACATCTCCTCTCTGATGTGCTGCCAGCTTTGGTTAGAGATCTCACAAAGTATAATTTCTAGAGATGACAAGCCTAGTTACAGGCTTCCTGAGCACATCGATGATCCCAGGATTCAGTACAGTTTATACTTCAGCCTGCGTCGTAATCACTTTATGGTAATTAACCAGCTTTCCCTAATGATCAAGTATAGCAACTCAGAATATGTTTTTCATATTAATCTAAATTTCCTGCCAAGGAATCTTGAGTCTTATTCTATTGCTGATTTCAGTTAGACGGTTTTGTCACAGTGATTACTTAAAATTAAGAAAAGTAAGTGAACTATTAATTATGAATTACTTATAAATTATTATTCATGATTACATCACAGGAAAGCTGTGTCAGTTGTCAGAGTAGAATGAAATTGGACAGAATCTATCCAACACATGCTCATGATCACTTGTCATTTAAAGAGCCACAGTTTTACTTCAGCAGAGACTCAGACATGAGGAAACATTCCTTTAATGTGAAAAACAGAGGATGAGATGCTGCCACAGTCAGAAGATGAGTGCTGCCCTTCATATTACAATGTCCAAACCTGCACAGGTCGCTCACATGTATTTAAGTCCTGCATTGGCAACATCATTAATATCAAAGAGTTAACACAGCTGTACTAGGTTTCTTTTCTTTAAAGACTTGGAGTCAAAACACCTTCTATAATTCCCCACTCACTTTATGATTCCGTAAACATTCAAGGTGATGTAGCAGTTTCTGGTCTCCTCCTGGTAGCCCCTGGAATGCTGGTGTGTCACCACATCCCCTTTGTGTAGTGCTGGGGCCGTCCCTGATGCTCCGGGGCCCTGCCAGCCCCTCCCTGTGCCCTGTCTCGGGCGCTGTTCCTGCGCTGCCCCGCTCCGCTGCGCTCTGCTGCCACACGGCTGTGCCGGGCTTTGGGAGCCCCTCCCTGCTGCCTCGGCAGGAGGCTTTTCCCAACCCACAGGGACTGCTCTGCAGGGCCTCCAGGTTTACCTTGTGTCATAGCAATAGCCCAGCTGCTTTTCGGCTTCTTTGATTTAAGCTGCAGTTAGTATAACACAAGCATCGCATCATCTGGCTGAAGTCTAGGTGTTTAAATGAAAAGTTAGATCTTGCCTTCCTCTTTTCTTCCTTCTTCTTGAGCATGCTCCACATGGGCAGGGGGTGTTAGCTTCCCTTCCTCACCCTGACGTGCTGGGAGCACGGGCAGCGCTCAGGATGGCGCAGCTCCCCTCAGTCATGAGCCCGCTCCTCGTCCTCCACTGCCGCTGGCGCGGCTGCTGCTTCCCCTCGGCGCCGCTTCCCTGCTCTCTCCCCCTGGCTGCAGTTCCTGGGCTGTCCTTACCTCTCTTTCGCCACCTTCGGGTTGGGCCACCTGGACACTCAGTGCCACATAGCAAGGGGGATGCCTGAGCCACACTGCTGAAACCAACATGCAAGGCTGCACCTCTCAGAATTGCCTTTAAAGTCTCTTCAGGAAGGATAATTATGAAAATACCTATTAAAGTATTTATTAAGGAAAGAAATCATTGTAGGTCATGCTCTTGTTTATGCCATCAAGACTCAGTGTCTTGGTATCTGGGCAACTCTATGCTTATGTGTAGTAAAAAGAACAGTATAAGTTACTTAAAATTCAAGTCACTTTCTGATAATTTTTTTAAGTCCCTCCCCGCATGACTTCTGCTGTGCTAATTATGCTCCTCTGTAGGATCATTGCTTTACTCATTTAAATATGTTGTAACAATATTGTTACCAATTATCTCTACTGCTTCAAAAGGCAAATTGCTTTATGCCAACAATTAGAAAAAAAATGCTTTGTTTTTCTTTTATGTAAATTATTTGGCATTAGAATATACCTTTTCAAGTAGGCGTTTGATACAGGACAAGTAGCTGTATTACAGAAAAGGGTAGAAAGCAAAAAAATAATCAAATCTCTCAAGAGAGATAAAATTATAGTAGTCTCTGTGATAAACAGGTAATTCTTAGAAACCAGCTACTGAAGTTACATCTGCTCTTAGGAAACCTGATCAACAGATATTGTACACAGCAGGTAGGGCATGTTCTCACTGCACTGAGCACTGAGCAAAATTACAGCAGCCATCCTTACACCTGTAAAACACATAGTATGCCTGATTTATTTTTAAACTTATGATTTGCTTTTCCTTAAATGTTAGGCACTGTGTGCTTCTGTGGTAACATACAGTCTCTACTAGCAAACTATTTTAAGGGCAAGTACTACTTGCCTTACATGAACTATCACATTGACAGTCCTGACCAATTGTTCACTTAAGAAAAGATTTGCTGCCTCTCCTTGTCTGTAACTTCATAAGTGCTTAACTGTAAGAGGAGAGCAGAAAGAAGAGAAATGTCTCTTCCATAGAAACACTCACATTTGTTTTCTTGTTT
This sequence comes from Peucedramus taeniatus, assembly GCA_013400575.1. NCBI lineage: Eukaryota > Metazoa > Chordata > Aves > Passeriformes > Fringillidae > Peucedramus > Peucedramus taeniatus. The sequence continues at coordinate 95,712 of WBNO01033004.1, forward strand.
GATGGAAAACCAGTGTGTATAACTGGTAATTAAAAAATATTGTAAACTGAAATTGCCAGAGTAAATATCTCCCTTTTGGGCTTTGATTTTTCAGTCTCTTGTCATTTCATTTGCTGTTTGGGATTATGAAGCAGTCACTAACTGAAGACAGAGACATCCATTTTAGGGCACTGGAAGCATTTCTTAGTTCAGCTTGATGTGGTAACTGTCTTATGCTGGGGCTTAGGGATGCTTTAATGTATGTGCAGCATTTAAGGCTCACATCTTTATTCAGTCAACATTAGGATTCTCAAAACATAATTGAGTTGGGAAAAGTCTGGGAACTGGTTTGGTAGGGGTTTTGGGGCTTTTCTGTTTTTGTTTTTTTCCTCTCATAAAAATATTACCTTTACCTTTCTCACTTAGGTGTCAGAATAACGTGTCCATCCAAAATTATCATGTGAACGAGTTGGAGTGTTTGAGTTCATAAAACACTTTTGGTTTTAAGTGATAGAACCAATTTTCCTATTTAACCATGGTGTAAAGACCATGTGAATTTTTTTTTTTTTTTTACACTGAGCACACTGATATTGAAATTTTTGTGAGAAAGGTGCCTGAGTACTCTCCATGCCTGGACTGCACCTGCAGACCAGGAGTCACTGGTTTGCCTGCATAGCTGTGAGGTGTCTGTCACCTGGCAGCTCTGAGCAAGACTCGCCATTTTAGCTGGGAGCACAGGTGGAGCAGGGCTCTGTTTGCCAGCTGGGTGACACCAGCAAGGGGCTCTGGATGTGCCTCTGCCCTCACAGGGCTGTGCATGTGACACAGCAACCCCAGCACAAACTCTTTGCTGAGACTTGGCAGTGTGTCTACGTGACTTGCAGAGAATAGCAATAAACATGAGCTGTAGCATAGTGCAAAATAACTTCAGCAAAATCAGAGTGCCCGGCTGGTCATGCTCAATAAATTGTACCTGAAGTTGTGAAGTTTTAGCGGGATGCTAATTAATGCCTGTGCTACTTATAAAAACAACAGGAAAACATTTACTATGTACTGTGTATGTCTGAAAATGACCATTAATCAGTGGCCAGTTTACCTTCCTCTTACGAAGGAGGAATTCACAGCCTGGTTTGGGAGCATGTGCCCTTATTCCCTGCAGAGCAAATCCCCTTCCCCTGCAGCTCTGCTTGTATCTGTTCCTCAAAGGTCAGCTAGGCTGATGGAAGACCACTTTAAACACTGCAAAGCTGGTGCTTAAATAACATTCAAATGAACCCCATTCTGCCTCCAAGCTACTGTTGTACCAGGTTTGCTTCACAAAGCAGTGCAGGCTTTCATGTCTTTCTCTGAAGGAATAAATCTGAGGCTTCATTCACATTAAAAAATCTCAGTATGATTTATTTACAGGTTAAGGGCCCAAGCACATCCCTATAAATAATGCTTTAGCCTTATTTTTTCCTGTGTGAACTTTGCATTTTTTGTGTGTCTCCTAAGGCCTTCAGGTTATTATCACAGTGAATATCACTACATTTTATGTACTGTGTAGGAAATGACAACTTGTTTTCCTTCAACCTAAAGGACTAACACCCTTATCTAGCCTGTGTAGTACTGATACTTGAAATCCTTTCTTCTCTTAATTCCTATCATGATTCTATTTCTTTCCAAAGTAGATACCTAACTACCACTCATCCATCTGCTTTGATACATATTTCAAGATGTTGCAAGTTGTCCAAATAAAAACTGTTAGGTTAGACAGGTTTGTTTCCAGTATGATTATGGTCATACAAAAATAAAGAGAAATTGAAAAAAACACATTACAGAATATAGAGAAAAAAAGGTGTTTTATTTTCATAACTTTCTTCAAAGACAAGGTATAGTCTTTTTAATTTTTAAATTACAAGTATTAATGTGGTTTACTTGAAGTCTAGCTTTGACACATTGTACTACCTGCTACAAAATATTGTAAATCCTCACATAGATTATGCATTAATCTTCATTAACTACTAACTATAACTAAATAATTATTTTAACTGAAGTAAGAGCTACAGGTCTGAAACCAGAGTATTAACAAAATTGGAGAACAAAAGCAGAGTCATGTAAAACTATAAAGTTTCTTTGAAAATGGGCTTCCATGAGGAGATCATACTTTGGCATTGATTTTATTGTTATAATCAATATGTCTTTTAAAATGTCTTTCTGGTATTTTAAAATCTGACACTTTAAGCCTAGTGTGTGAGAATAAAATACAATTACACATTTCTCACTGGGCTACCAGATGATCTCTTGGTGGAATGACCCCAAGGTCAAAGATATAACAAGCTACTTGCTGCTTTTTATGATGTTTTTACTGGAACTGTTTTTATTACAGTTATAGTGGATGCTGTTTGTGTCTAGTGAGTCAGGGCCTTGGGACATTTATGCCACCTGTCATCCCCTTGTAACAGCTTTGATCTTGCATGCACTGGTTGAAAAAATTATTGTGCCATTTTTCAGTTTCAGCCTGCAGTGGTTTAACACAGCTACTGACACTTTTTCACAATATGAGTTGATACAGACAAGCATTCTTGAAGAAAGCCCCAAGGCTAACAATAATATTTATATCTTCTGCCATTCATGGAAAAGCAGAGCCAATAAAGCAGGCAAAGGAACTGGTATGTGTTCCCTTTTGCTCATTAATGTTTCAGCTGATTCTGTGGGTGTTCTGTGGAAGAGTGGTTGCTTTCATTTTCCCATGAAAAGAAAATGCTATATTTCTTATTCAAGTCTATTGCCTTTAAGATGCTTCTTTAAGATTTTTCTTGAAGGATGTTGTTCATCTCCTTTACACAGAGAGATGCAAAACACAGAAATATATGTGTATTGAACAATGCTGGATTGGCCTTGAAAAAACAGATGCACTGCAGAAACTGTGTATGACAAATGCAGATGGAGAAACTGAGTGCCTGGCACAACAGGAAGTGCCTACAGCCTTCCAGGCTGCATATCTGTTTGAAGGAGGAGGGGAAGGGTTTTCAGAAAGGTAAATCTCTCCTTTCTGTGGTAGTATGTAAAAGCCATATATCTCATCCTGAAGGTCTGTCTTCAACTCCCCTGACACAATGAATATCCAGCACCCACTGCTCTTTTCCCTGGCTGATTTGCAACATGCTTCTGTTCTCTCTGGATGCTCCATCGCTGTGAGGTGCTGTGTGTTCTTCTCATATTCCCACAAATTTTAAGAGTGCATTCCCTCTGAGTTCCTGCTCAGGTGCTTAAGCCTTGCATCACTTTCCCTGCTTTAATTACTACTCAATCTCTGAAAGTTTATAAAAGCACTTATCATCCTAAAGCAGAATGTAGAACAGAAATAGAATTTGGGTTGCAGTATCCCATTTGTACCTGATGGTATCTGTTTGGGTACCATTTTCTGCCTGTTTTATTCTTTACTGCAGTTCAAATATCCCCTCTACAACTTTAGAACCACAGTTTTGCAGCAGGGTGGTAGCAAAAAATTGTGATGTAGAGATGGGGCTGATGCTTCACTCCAGCATCTTCTAGAGAAAGATTTACGATCCTGAAATAAAATTATCCTTTCTGCCACTGAAGAATTGAGAGCAACAGTCAGGGATGTCTATGCAGGTGCATGGGTGCAGAGCCATGGGATTTTTCTGTTCAGCCCATTTGGATTTGTGTTGGTTATAAGGCCCTGCATTGACTGATGAAAGTTGTTGGAGTTTTTTGTTTGGTTTGTATTTTTTAAGGTAATTAATTTTAAAAGAGCCAGGAAGATCATTCTGTTCACCCACTCACATCTGTTTATAAAAATATCACACATGCATTTGGACCCAAAGCAATCAAGAAGATTTTTAACGAAAAATGTCCTTGACAGAATAGGCAATAAATAAATTATCCTTTTAAGAGAGAAAATGTACTGTTGTAGATAAAATTGGACTGATTAAGACTGGTTTAGAAAATATTTCTTGATTGAATCCAAGAGAGAATCTAATCTGTGACTGGGATGGTATTTGTATGTAAAGTAACTTGAAAAGGCCAATCAATTTATCAGTTTGAAGTACCAAAGTATGTAAAGTAGCAAAATAAATTCCATTGTTTGTATTTTGAGTACAAAATGCACATAGGGGATTTGTATGTATTGTTTGACATGCACCATACACTTGCTCACATATGTGGTACTTGTATTTTAATACTGGTTTTATGGATGTTCAATTTCAAATCTGCTAGAAAGAAGTCCATAGAATAATCCATTGGAAGAATTCCAAGGTGTTGATGAATACATTTAATTCTTTTTTTCATTTTCATCTTTCAAAATGCCACTGCGTGGAGAAAAGTTTGGATTAGGTTGATTTCTATTTCTTAGAAACTAGTCACAAAATCCAGGATAATTCCATGACCGTGTGGGTACCTGGCTGTCATACCTAAATTAGGATTCTGAATTAGAAAGTTGATTTCTAATGGTGAGTTATTTATTCAGTGAGCTGAATAATGTTTGAAAGTGATTTTACTTGAAAAATCATTGATAGTATAAGAAATAATAATAGATTTCATTTAAATGCTGAAAATGTATTGACGTGAATCTGGAGCCCATATGGAGCAGCGGCATTCCAGCTGTTTTCCTTTGTGCCTAATTTCGTGGTGGTCAGTGAAGCCAGTGTTTCTCACCAGCTCCATAAATTGCATCCACCTGTTCTTTGCCTCTGTTTCTCAGTCGTCCAAATCATCCTAAATGATGTGAAACAATAAAGTACTACTGAAATGTCAGGGGCCAGATAGAAAAATCGGGTAATCAGTCAAAGTTGAGACACACTGAAAATTCACAGGAAGATGAGAGTAATACATAGGAAGATCAGGGTGACCTTAAAACAGCATTAATAGAAATGGAATGAAGTGTTCTAGTACAAGGTCAGGTGCTTAAGAACTGCTAATAAAAAGTCTACTGTAAATTAAAAATGAGTGATAAAGACGGAGATGCAGTTAATAATAGAATCTCTATGTAATAGAGCTTTGAAAAAGACAAAAGCCTTCCTAGAATGTGTAAGTTCAGAGACAGAAAAAGTATTTGTGCTTTTATAAAAGGTTTTGGTGAAATCATGGTCATATTCCAAAACTGCTATCATACTTTCATGCATATAATTCAAGAATTTTCTGGTTAAAAAAAAACCAAAACCCCAGCAAAAATAAATCCCTGCCTCCTAATTCACAGGCATGCAGTATTATATGTTTGTTCTGATAAGAGGAAATTAAATGACAACCTGATGACTTCAGAGTCTTCTTTCTTTATGGCAGGTATCACTCCTAACATTTTTATAGCCACAGCCCTTTACAGCTACAGACTACTACTCCTGATCCAGTCCCATCTGATCCAAGCCATTTGCAATTTTAAATGTGTACTTGAAAATAGTGACGGGTTATGGATTCTAAAATAGTGAACTTTTAAATGGAAAGTTTCACAGAAGAGCATGTGGGATGATGGGGACAGCAGAGGACATACCTTTGGGGCAAGACTGAAAGGTCCCTGCTTAGCTTATGTTAAGGAAACTTTCCAGTCTGACCATTCATGAGAGCCTCTGGCAGTCACACAGGAGGGTAGGATTGCTTTTCCTCAAAGTCCTGTTGATGCCTTCAATTGGGTAAGTAGATTAATGCAGAAAGCTACTACTGAAGATAAATGGTAAAGAAAACTTTAACAGTAACAGTAATGGGCCTGAGTAAACATATTTTCTATTCTAAGAAAAAAGAAGTATCAATACTGTAGGAGTTATATTCTGGAAACAGGAGCAGTGGAGAAGGAAGCCCTCAAAATTAATTGGTCTTCTTTGACTAGTTTAAAATGGGATTAGTTATATACATTTTTCTGTCATAGCAGGAGACTGGGCTTGATGGCCCTTGAGGGAGTTTCCAGTTTTTAGCTTTTTAGTTTTTTTTCTGATTACAAAACCCTTTTTTTTTTCCTTTGCCAGACACCAACTTTTAAATTTTTACTTATCTTTTCCTCGTTTCAATTTGGAAAGCTACATTCAGTTCTCTTAACACTAACACAGACTTTCTTCTGAGTTAATAAAGGACCAGTTATTTATATTACAGCAAAAACTACTTGATTAAATTGGGGACTATGTGCTATTTGTATGTTAGTCCCAGGGCAAGTTAACCTGAGCACTTGGAATGTTATATAGGCTTTTTCTGTTCAGAAACTCCTAAGTATTTTACCAGGAGTAATTAAACTCACAACAGTTCAGTGACCTATTGACCTTGTGCTATGATAGCTATCGAGTCAATGACAGAGCTCCAAAAAGAGCATTTCTCTAATTCTACAAGTTAGTAAATGTGTTTCCACTCACTAGAAGATAACAACATAGGCCTATTTTTACTGTGTTGTACTGTATGTTATACTATTGTATACAGTAAGGTTCTGTGAAGAAAAATATAAATACAGCTTTACTTCATAATATTGGAGAAATATTATCTCATGATGCAAGAATGAGAGGTTTACACAGGCCTAATTTGTAAAAAAGTTAATTCCTGGTATCTTTATCTCAGTTTTAGAGTTATTGATTATCCCTGGAATATGCTACTTGGCTGAAAAAAACTTATAAAATAAAAATAGAGACTTTTTAAAGGCTGGCAGTAATGAAAGAGTGATGTTGCATCATTTGTCTCTTTGCATCATTGGGTTTTGACACAGCCTCGTTAATTTTTCCTAAGATGACATTTCCAGAACTAAACACTTGCTTAATTATGGTTCATGTCCCAGAAATATTGGTGGTACAAGCATCTCTCATGCATCCCAATATCTAGACAAATAAGTACAAAAAATGGTAAGAGTGCAAATGTGGTGGATTGCCCCGAGAAGTGTGTGGTGTCTGCTTTCATTGCCAGTCCTTCGAACAGTGGAGTGTTAAAGAAGTTGTATGAGAATTGTGTTAACCTGAGTTGTACTGAAACTCTGGAGAGTTGTGAATGATGAATAAATTATTTTTGTCTGGTAGAGGCGTGTGCCCTTACTATGTGGTGTTATGCTGTGTCGGTGACAGTGAGATAGTGGGGACATGATGTCATAGTGATATAAGTTTGGATTGAAAAAACAACCAAGCCCAAAGAAAACACAGAAATTTGAGATCAAAAACATGACTTGTGAAAGTAGGTCTTTTTCTAGTGTGCAAGTGTTGTGCTAGGCCATTTCAAATGAAGCCATAATTGAACAAACCATTGAAAAAGGTACTTTGGGAAACATGAGCAAAGGTGAAGACTTAAATTACAGACTTATGCTAAAAATGTGTCAGCCACAGGGTTCATCTGCTACCTGCAATGACCCATCTGGATAGTTGCAAACAATCAAACTTTCAGTGGGTTAAATAAGACGTAGGCATCATTCTTGATACCATTTGCAAAAGTACAAATGTTTCTTTCATATGTCAGTGCAAATAAAATCTTGCTTTTGATTGCACTTAAAGTTGTGTTATGTACAGCATGAAATAGTGCAAGCCAGGGGAATGTGATAAAAAAAAAAGTGAAATACATGTTCTCTTGAGTGATTAAACCATGTCATCTCTGCCTTGCCCTGTCCCATCATCCAGGAAGGATGTTATAGTAAAATTTCATGCAGATTAGTTTTGAGATACTCAGATATTATGTCTATCCATCGAGGGAATTGGAAAAAGATGCATATATCACTAATTTGTTATGTCCCAATTAGGGCTTATTTGACATGAAATCTTTAAATTATCTTTCAGGATAAAATCATTATTTCTGTGTTGATATGGTAATTGTTTAGGAAGCTTGTCACATCATCTTAGACATGATAAGGAATAAGAACAATAATGATATGTGTTTACATATATTGAACAAGTATAAATGAAACAGTAAAGAAGACTGTAGCCTCGTTATGGGATGAATATATCTTGATGGCTCTCTTTGAGAAAATTGAAGAATGCAGTTGTAATTTGCCATGAAAGCTGCATCTGTTAGAAAGCAGCAGATTTATTGCTAGAAAGTGATAGTACAGTAAAACGCATGCAGCAGCCTTTTCCCCAGTAAAATACCTGTCCAAGGCCTAAAGCTGTGGATTCTGTCAAACTCACCCAGTCTGCCCTGTAGCTATCTATAACACTCCCAGGGAAGATTGAGTTTCAAGTTGTATTTCAAGTGGCATTCAAATTCTCATGCATCTGTATATTAAACTCTCTTGTCTGATTTTTGTATGTGGACAGTCTTGTGAAGAAAATAGTGGCTCCGTTTTTAATTGTCTGCCTTCCCAAAATGCTGTCAGGCTAAGGCATATTATCTTATACATCATCCATGAAGAGTTTAAGATTAATTAGCCTTTCACCCATTTTAAAGGTATCATCTATATCCTGAAGGCAGAGTATGGTGTTTGGCAGCCTCTTCAATCACTTCAAATTCTTCTCTGTGTACTGTATAAATAATCTGTGGAAAAATTACCCTGTTCTGTGAATAGAATAGCTAGAGGAGGCATATTCTGTACAATTCCACACTCTGAATCTATACAGATTACCCCATTTGAACATTAGATGAAGGATTCTGAATATTTTTCACATGTCCTATAATCCTACAACAAATGTGACATATTAGAATTCATTCTGTGATTTTAAGGCTTCATGCATTTTTTATTTGCCTAGTAAATATTATTAAGTGCACATAGAAAAAATGGGAGAGCAAATGGTACTCGGTTGCACTGATGATATTTGTATGCCTTACCTATATGAGGATTATTAGCTACTGTCGTAAGCAGATTTAATAACCTACTTGTTTACTTCCTGAAATTCCTGCTTATTGGTCCTATTTCTTGTGAATTTAAATATCTGCCCAATATCCATGAGTATGAAAATAGGCTGTCTGCTGTAATGGTTGTGTCTGCAGTCTGAAGGTACACAGAACACTTTATCTAATGACTTCAGTTTCGTCTATCGCTTGTTTGTGATGTTGAGATTTTACCTCCCTTAACAGCCAACAGTGAACAGGGAGCAGAATGGAGACATGCTCTTTTCCTGTGTAATGCACTGTGAACTGACACCTTATTATCTCACTGTACACTAGGATAAGTGCTATTATTGGGCTTGGCTGTTTGCGTTAAACATTGGTAACAATTGCTTGAGGGTAAAATCGCCAGTAAAAGCCTCAGAGATTAGAAAAATCTGGAGCAAAATGCTGAAAGGAAGAAAACTGTGACTATCTGCAGAAGTGTTTTAAGTCCAGTAATTCTGGGAGAAGCCTTTACCAAAAAGGTGCACTTTACAGCCCCACCTGACACCACAAGGGTTGGATTTAACCTCACTTCTGTCTTGGCCATTGTTTGGGCAGGATTTTCTGCCAGGACATGCTCTGGCCCCAGCATCTGTGAGTCAGCTGGTTGTTGCTGCCTGACAATACTGCAGCTGATAGAATCTAAGCTGTCACTTATAAATAAATAAACAGGCTTTCTGCGTTACAAAACCAGCATTCATAATGTGAGCTGATGTACCACTTTCTGGATAAACTGCCTCTGTGCAAAATCTTTGTGAGCCAAACAGTAGAATAATCAAAGTATGAGCTTAATTACCCTAGGTTCCAATATTGCTCTTGCTTCAAAGTTAATTAAACAAGTTATACTATTATGCACAAAAAAAGTGATTTTTTCCAAATGACTTGTACATTAGCCAAAACGTCTTGGCCCGGTAAGGAAATGGAATACCTGACCTAGTGCATATTCTCTATTCTTAATGACTAAGAACTACTTTTGTTGGCTCACTAGGAAGAACAGAATTTCTTTGTTACTTTGCTTCTATATTTTTGGTTAAAGCAGACCTAGGTTCTTCTCTGAGGTCAACATAAAACCAGTCAAAATCCAATATTTTTTTGTCATTCTCTTATAGAAATTGTTTTACTTAATTTCCATTTTATTCTGACTTTTTTTGTGTTCTGCTGTGATTCAATCAATACCATTTTTGCTGAAATGAGATCAGAAGGCAGTGTCTGAATATTTTTTTACATGTAAATGAGTTTTGAGCCCCCCTGCCTTTTTTAATATCCATTTTAAAGATGAGATTGTGAAATATCTTGGAGCTTTATATAATGACATTGATATATTCAAGACAATACTTTTCTTTGCATTGATGCAAATATTATAAAGCTGTCTTAAAGTTATGGGTGAGAGAAATGCTTGAAACCTTTTGAGAACATACCAAGAAACAAAGGAGACATTTATATTAGTAAGTACCAGGTGTACAAGCATATACCTTTCATCCTGGATTGGATTATCTTTAAAGCTCCTGGTGAAACCTCACTGGGTGGAAAACATGAAATTTACCTGCATCCACTGTGGAGATTGCAGCCTTTGACTTAGTGGGTCCATGCATTTCAGCTGTGTCTCTTGTGCTCCCAGCAAGCTGAGATAACAGGTACATCTGGTAGGATTACTCAGCCTACAGTTTGTAGCTCTCAGTTTTCCTGACTGTTTCTGCTGGAAGTGTGAGAATGTCCGTGTGTGAGCGTGCCGGGGCGAGAGCAAAAGAAGGTCACCTCATTGCACAGTGCACACCTCTCATTTCAGAGGAGGATAAAATTCTGCCACTGTGTGGATTTTGGACGTTTTCCACAAAACTGCCAGAAGAAGGCCATGGCCTTTAATGATCACCAGCGTCTATGCTCAATTGAGTGTGACTAGATGAAACAAGAATTCAAACTGAGTTTATTCAGTAAATTGCTGATTAAGATGTAGCTCAGTGAGAGTAAAATGGTCCCATGAGAACAAACTTCTCTTGAAAAAGCAAGTGGAAAACCTGATTTGAGGCTAGGAAGTATTTTCTGGATAAGCTATGATGCAAAATTCTCATAAAGATGGAAGGGAGAGTGATAACAAAATGCTTGCTTACAGGTATTTTTTTTTAGAAAGAAAAATGCACATCACTTGTTTATACAAAAAACCCAACTCTTAGTTAGTTTCTTGCTCTTTCTGTGCAAATATATTCTGTATAATCTGCGTGTAGAACTCATGAAAATTCCCATGACTCATGTTGCTCAGACTTTCAGTACTCCTTTTGTAAGATATTTCAGATTAGCAACTGGCACCTTGTGTTGAATTAAAGAGCAGCTTTCAAGTCACACATTCAGCATTGCTAACTTTGCTAGGCACCTCATTGGGTGAGAATTGGCAGAATTTCCCTTAATTTCTACCTTTCTGTTGTTCTTATTCTATATTGGAGAGTAAAATATTAGAAAACATAGCAGGGAATGAAAGAAAAAAGAGCCACATGAGGAGAGTTTATTATACAGCACAGGAAAATTCCCCTAAGATACAATCTCTTTTTATGCAGAGAGAAAAATACTGTCTGCCTAAAACAGCATAGTACATTCAAGCCTTTGCAAACCACTGTGCTTCCTCACAGACTGGGAAGGGGCCTCAGAAAAGGGTGAGCTTTTGAGGTGAATGATGATCTACTCTGAAGTTCCTTCCACACAGGGAAAATTCTCAGACCCAGTCATTTCTCTCATCTTCACCCCAAATCAGAGATGATTAGGAAAGAGCCTATTTGACATGAGTGATATCTGCAATGGTATTTTTGCTCTTCTAGCCGAAATATTGCCAGCAGTTTTGTAGATTAACTTAAGATTAACTTAACAATAATTTTTGTAAGAAATTTGACCATTCCAACTCTTATTTGTGTATGGATGACTCTGTGTAAAATCTGTTGGAATTCTATCTGCCTTTCTTTTTTTGTAATGAGCATATTGTACATGTGTAAGTGTCTGCCCTGAAGTATGCAATAGATAAATGCAGACAGAGCATAGGTAATGAGAATGGTTTGTCATAGCCTTTTATAGTCTTCAGGGGCATATTATAAATCAAGGGCTAGCTCGTCCCAGAGGGCTTGTAATTTTTAGAGTATAGTTTTATTTTCCATTTGCATTCTGATAACAAGTCATATTTATTATGATCTTACTAATGGCATGTCTTCACTCAAGTATTAAAGAATATATGATTCACAGGTGACTAGAATTGAAAATAAATAGGCCCTGAAGAGTATCATCCCTATATCATTACTCAAACCATTTTAATGAAAAATGTGCATTTTGATGAGACAAATAAAAAGGATGCAAATTAAGACAGGGATATTGAAAATGTATAGTACACAAACAATATTTGCATACAGGCTACCAACTTACAGGTGATTTACATTTCTTTAAGAAATTAAACTACAGCAGAAAAATTGCTCCGTTTTTTTTCATACAGTTAATTACCTAACTATACAGCAAGTGTTTTTATTGTTATATTAACTCATATAAAGGTTGTCTGCTACACAAGTGACATATCATATATTTGTATTCAACCCAGTTTTAAATCATGCTTAAACTGCACGGTGGATGCCAGTTGAAACTGTATCAAGAGCTTTAATTTGGAAAATGTGCTTTTGGAAAAGTAAATACCTGAACTGGAAAGAGATGACCAACCAGTTGTTCAGGCCAGCACTAAGGCTTCAGAGGAAAGGAGCAGGGCTTTGTGCATAAAGCCAATTATCCTTCCATATTTGGTTTATAACAGCGTAAGTCCCAAAGCAGCAGATTCCATACTGCTCTGCAAAGTTCAGCAATAATCTTGGCAATGCTGTAATGTCCTGTAAAAATTACTGTGAAGCCATTAAATTACAATACACAAATGGTGCAAAGCTAGTTTTTCTTTCAGTTGCAATCTGCTCCAATTGCTTATGTACACTCTAGGGTTGGAACAAGTTCAAACCTGCAAACTTTAAAAAATTGGTTATAAAAACTGTATTATTCCCATGCTTCACACAAATTTCTGAAAATGGCAGTCATGTCATTTTTTTTTTGGGGGTCCCAGGGCTGAGATTCTGAGATGTTTCACTCTACACTAGTGTTGGTAGGAGAAAGAAAGTTGTGATACTACAACTACTACAACAACTACTACTGCCGCTTTTACTATTACTTACAAAAATGAAGTGCATTTGTTTACATTATATAACAAAGAACTTTCCTAGGGATGTTCATCTATCTGTATCCAGTTCATAGTATCATTTTTTTTTCCTAGTGGAGGAGATTCTTGCTATGGTATGAAACTTTTTAATACAAATTCCTTCTAAAATAATACATGCAATACTGGATGAGAAGCATTTCTGATAACTCAGCAACTCCTATCAACTTTCTGTAAGGAGTGCTGAATTTGTTACTCCTTCTTCATGCCAGCAGACTGAAATGTCTTTCTAAAAAAAAAGAATGATTTTCAGATGAAAAATATAAATGTTTTTCTGAGACTCACGCATATTTATATCCATAACATAATTAGTCTAATGGGCTGTTGTTATTTATGTTGCTAACATTCTTAAAACATGTTTGAAAGATCTGGAATTTCTTCAGCAGTGCAAATATTTCTTTTAATCATGGTGAAAGTTTACATGAAAAGAAAATAATATGTAGTCAGTAAATTTGTGCCATTCTAAAAATTCAGAGAAGAGACTTTCCAATTCCCAACTTAATTTGTAGTTATATATGGTGAAATAAATGCATAAGATTAAACATACAGATATATTTTTAAAAATACACTTTTTGTAGTTTTACACAGTTTTTCTTGTTTTTGCAGACAGAGTTAAATGGCCTTTCTTGTAGGTAGCACACAGGAAGTATATTTTAAATCTCATAATTCCCAGAAGCATAAAAAGTACTAAATTGTAATACACTATCCCAGTTAACGTGTGCTTTAGAGGATTATCAAAATTTGATATACCTGCATCTTGGAAATATTTGTTCACATTTTTCTATATATTCTTATCTACCACGCTCACACACATTTCTTGCTCACTTTGACCAAATATTTTTTCAACTGGATCTCTTAAATTTACAGAACAACACATTCATTGAATCAAAGTTGATCTGGCACTGCTCTCAGCAAGCATGAGGCCTTACCATGAGCATTGTGTTAGACCAAAACTGGGCAGGAGTCGAGTGAATAGCCATGAGGTACACGTAGAACTGTCTGGTTACATGAATTTACATTCATCTGTCCTCACTCATAAAATACTGTTATTTATTCCTGTAGTTTTATTTTTCTTTTGCCCATTCTGCTCATTTTTCTTGAGTTTTTTACAGTGAAATTTTCCTTTCTGCGGTAATGTTTCTTAAAAGTTTCTTTTTTTTACTATTACAGAGAAATTTCTGTGTTTATACCAAATAGAATGTTATACAAATGCAAAAGCAAATACCCAAAGTAATTTTTAGGTGTGTTAAACCAAGAAAAACTCACCTGTGCTGGAAAAATAAGGGTCCTTTGCCATTAATGACTCACTGGATTTATTTATGATAATTAAGCAGAATCCGTATATTGATTTTTATGCTAATTAGTTCCTCTGAAGAAGGTCTTTTCTATCAGGTGATTGTCATGCTCTTAGTGGAGGCCCTGTATCTATTGGAAGCACTTCACAGGCAGGTCACAGCAGAAGAAATTACAGCTAAATTACCAGGGTTAGAGATAAGCTTCTGCTTTTCAGTTTTAGTTTTTTTGCATATCTAAATCAGAGACTCCCCTAATTGAATGTCTTAACCTTGCTAGCCAAGGTTTACTGTTACTGAGGATGGGCTCTTCATGCTTTAAATCTGTGAATCACTTGCAGTGACAGAAGACCATGCCACCCTGTAGGAGTATTTCAAGTGGAAGACACCGAAATCTCACGACTGAACTCCAGAAGACCAAGACATGACTCCAGTGTCTCTTCAGCTCCTCTTTATCGTGTTGGCTACATGTGTTAGGTGACAAGGGTGGCTGGGGGGCAGTAGGACAGCATGGCCTGCACCTTTGTGGGTGACCTGCCTTTCCTCCAAAGCGAGAGGCCTTTGCTTGTTCTGCCAGGAGGGAGCCCCTGTTACCTTGGCTGAGCATTGCTCCAATGAGCCTTACACTGAAGAAGCTGAACTGTCTGATGGAGCACGTTAACAATTGAATGGTGTGGAGTGTGTTTTGGCTGCTTTCCTCCCCTGGCTCTTACCCCCTGAAAAGCAGCATCTCCATATCTATTCCCCATGGATCTTAATAACTGAACAAAACTCAAAACTCCTTAAACAGAGGGTGAAAATGAATCATGTTTTTAATGGCATATGGTGTTGGAAAAAGTCTGACTGTGCATATTCTTGTATGTAACACAGTGAGTAGGGATCAGAAAAGATCTTCTGGGCTGGGAGGTCTCTGCTCTTCTAGTGCAAGATTGTTTTTCATAAACATTTCTTAAAAATACATTCTTGTTTTGTTTGGTCAGGAGTCTCAAGCAGTAGGAGTCAAAGAGAAATAGCATTTGAAAGGCTATTTGGCAACTTCTTTTTTATGAGTCAGGAAAGTTTTTTTTAATATGGTTTTTAACTTTCTCCTCTCTTAATAGTATTTGGTGCATCATATGAATTTTTTTTCATGCTGTGTTATACATGCCCTTGATGCACATCCTCCTGTAGATATTCACAGGGTCTTTTCTACTAATCATCAGCTATTGCCAGAGATTCACAGCCAAGGGTTCTATTTGCCATAGTAGGGACTCAATGCTCTGTCTTCCTTAACCTCATTTGGAAAAGATCATTTTAAAAGGTGAGTGAGCAGGTCAAGTTCCTTTATTCCTTCATCTTTGCTTTCATTTCTAAGGGTGAAATTTGGTTTCCCGTACACTTTGGCATCTAGTGACAGTTTAGGCATAGTAAAGCATCCTGCCTGCCCTCCAGTCACCACTGCAAAGTAGTGTGGGACTCCCCTGTCCTACTTACTCTGTATGGGTCAGTGTCCCCCAAGGATGTACCAGAGAAGAATAGATAGCTAAATCATAATCAAAATGTCTGCACTAGACATGGACAAGTGAATTTAGACCATGATGCAACACATGTAAAATTTACTCCGAAAATAGTGTTAAGGAGGATGATTCAGAAGCATCCTTTTAGAGCAATAGCTGATGATAACACATAAAGCCTCAGTATGTTAATTCAGAGATGTCAAATGGGCTGGGAAAAAGGAAAAGTATTAAATGTGGATGTGCAGACTATGTCCTGCCCCCCTGTTCCCCCTCCTCCTCTCCCCCCCCACCCCAATTCCTATGGATCAGTTTTGAGTCTCCTTTCAAGTGCAAAATTTAGAGATTTCTGTTATCCATCTATGCATTATAATTCACATCATAATTACTATTAATGACAAGTGTTAGCATTCATTTGTGTAAGTTCAGGTAAAGACAGTATTTGAAGAAGTGTAATGATGATTGAAAATAACATTAAAACCCAAGTTAAAAAAATATGAAGTTAAGCTGTATCTTGTAGGAAATCTTGTAAGACAACTGTAATGAGGAAAATAGTATTCTTTAGCTCAATATTGAATTAAAAGCATGAGTTCCAGTAAAAGTGTTCCTGCTAAGTTACATTAGTGTATCAGTTTTAGTCCCCGTGGTAATTCTTTTGTTGTTCTGAAGATCATACCAAATCATTAATTTGATATAAAATACTGCTGATGGGGAAAAATAAAAAAGGATGTCCCTGCACTACTGAATAGTAGGATCAACACTTTTTCCATTTTTGCTGTAAATTTGACAGCTATGTCTTTGCAAAAGCCAAACTAATAAGGTCAAAGTAAAACATCTGTACAAAGAAAACTGCTGGTCCAGCAATATTTCATGGTGCTGACATGAGGTACTTCTTCAGCTTGCTTAGTGCACATATAATTTTCTATTGATACTGATATTATTTTGTTACCTTTTTTTAGTTTTACTGCACTTCTCACATTTTAGCTGCATTTAATTTTTATGGTAACCAACAATATGCTTTATATGTGTAGGATTTTATAAGGATCTGTTATTTTTCTGTTCAAAATTATTGTCTATTTTTAAACTTTCCACTGAAGCAACTAATTCCTACTAGTATTTTTTTCTAAAACATTTGGCATAGCAAGACCTATCTATCCACTGAGAAATGCCTTCAATAATCTACAATAATACAAATATTTTTTATTATTTGCTTCAGGAGCTATTAGTGTCTCCTTCAAAACATAACAGGCTACAAATTCCCTGTACTGAATTAGCTGAATAAATTGATTTCTGGCAGTAACAACTTTCTAATATAAAGGAATTTTAACATAGGCACATGGGAACTAAAATAACCATTGAAATACTCTTGTACAGTATTTTTATTGTATAAAAGTATCACTGAGTTAAAACATCCCTTGCTTTCTCCAGGACTTGAACTTTAGTTTCTTGTTTTTTGTTTCTGGTTTTTTTTTGTTTCTTTTTTGTTTGTTTGTTTGTTTTTTGTTTTGTTTTTGTTTTTGTTTTTTGTTGTTTTGTTGTTGTTGTTGTTGTTGTTGTTGTTGTTGTTGTTGTTTTTTTCCAAGAGATACAGTAGATACAAAGAAATACAATAGTATTTTTAATCTCCTTGATGGTATATTGAGAAGGTTATTGAAGGCCCATTAAAAATGTTGTTCATAATGCTGTTGAGCAGCTAAAATAGCCCTGATCTTATGATAGGCACACAGAGTACAAAACATAAAGAAAATATTGCTTCCTCAAGTGTTTGAGGAAATGGGAAATATATCAGCCAAACGTACAGAAAGCACTGACAAAGATTATGCAGTAATTCTCTACTGTTCCTTGAAAGACAAATTCAATGACAGTTGCAAAGTCCATGGGATTCACCTGTTTCCACCACAGCTGTAGTCTCAGGGACACCGCTTTAAGATCATACAGAAAAGGTTAAGGGGTGTACTGAAACTATGGTGAAAGTTGCCAAAATAAAAGGTGCAATTTTTGGAATTTTTTTAACATACCCTTTTGCCTGAAAGACAAATGAATCTATTTTATTTATAAAAACCATTTTATTAGGGAATGGTAATAATACAGTTTTTTTAAAGGGAATAGGATTGTGAAAATTGGCTCAGATGGATAAAAAAGTATTTCAAGACATGATCTTATCTAATTAGTCATATGTTCTATTTTTATAATTATTTGAATGGCCATCTTTTGTGGATCTGTTGAAGCTTAAAATCTGTTGGAAAAAGTTGCATCCTGAAAAAATTTTGATGACTAGTGCACATAATAAATGCCTGGATAATCCAAAAGAGAGATGTGTTCCTCTGCAGCACTCCACAGAAACCTGCTTCCAAGCTATTAAAATGTAAATTGCCCACCTGATTTCTAGCTTAATGTGTGACATCTTTATTGAGCAAAAGAAAACAGAAGAATTAGACTCCAAGAAGTGAGTACTCTTTTTTAAATTGAAATCCTCCAAATAATTACAATATAACTTCCACTCCAATTAATATTTTTCTCTTATATTTTAATTAAGTAAAACCAAACTCAGTTTTTTTCACTTTGCAGTCTGTGCACTTCCCCAGGGAAGCATCATCTTTACTGCACCTGAAAACAACAGTTATGCTTAAATGTGTCTGTCATTCTATCTTTCAATGATAAAGCCTTAGATTATTATCTCCAAGCTCATAATCACCTCACATTTTCTGATTAACATCATATCTGGTCCCAGTACTAAAACAAACACCAGAGTACTAGACTGTGCAGGTGAAAAATTCTACTCATCATTATAATGGGCTAAGAATCTGCTCAGTGCTTTGCCAAATACCAACACACTTGCTTTCTGAAAAAATAGTCTATCTGATGTTTGGACTGAGAAGGCAAAAAATGAGAAGTTTTGACTTTAAGGGCCTCATGGTCCTAACATTCTCCATAAAATGCACACATGGAATGCTGGATATGTTATGCAACCAACTCTTGTTCTATATGTCTGAATGCCTGAAGTTTGTCAGCTGGAGGTAGAAGATCTGTGGATCAGAAGCTGAAAAATGCAGTCTGGTCTTCTTTCCTGTCAAGCTCCTGCTTCTGTAAGTCTTTGTTCCTTTATATTTATGAAATTCAAAATATACGGAAATATTTTGTCTTAGACTCTTGTGTGTCAACAATGATGTACAATGATTCTAGCTGAGTAAGATAAGCTTGTCTTTAAAGCACTTCATCTCACTGATTGTTGCAACCTTCAAACTCTTTGTTTTGGAAGGCTTGCTGATCTTGGCTTAAGACTCTCAGCTTGCATTCCTGATTTGCCACACAGGCCAAGAAGGCAAGGATGTGGTGGCTGCTCTGAACACGTAGACTCATTGGTGGGAAGCAAGGGTGTTTACTGAGACAGGGGTTCAATGAAAGGCAGACACCCTATTGACCTGATTTTAGTATGAGTGCACCCTTTATCATGCTTGTATTTTGAAAATGATCATTATATAAAAAATTATTATACATTTAAAGTAATTCTGTAGACTATTTTCAAAAAGTCTGTTAATTATAGGGTTTTCTTCCACAATATTGTTTTCCCATGCAATTTTCTTATCCATCTCTATTATTTTCTGTTCAGCTGATAGAACATTCCCCATGTTCCAGAAGCATAACAAATACTTCATATTGATAGTCACATTTTTATTGTTTGTACATGAGGTTTTATAGCTTTTGGCCAAATTATCCCCTTGATTACACTGAAGACAAACTTTGGTCTTTAAATTTGTATGAACTAGATATGAAAACCCATAAATGCTTCTTTGTGATTTTTTTCCTAAAAGCAGAGGAAGAGTTCATTTTTTTTCTATCATGTTTGTAGGAGAAATCATAGCCATTAGCATAATTTGGAAAAGCATACAGTGATATTCAATAAAGCAATACAGAAGGTGTATCTCCAAATTTGGCTTCCAGAGTTCTGAAATTGCTATGCCTCAGCCACTCCCCTTGCATAATTTAGTGAAACAACATGGCACTGGTATTTTTGACTTTTGAAAAAAGGATTATTTATGGTGAATTATATTTATCCCTAAGTCAATGTATTTTTCAATACATTTTCAGCTTTTCAATATCTTTTCCAGTTCTGAGATCATTCTCTTTACACTTGAATGTATGTAATAGGTATATTGTATTGGTAGTAAGTTCTTTGCTGTGGGCAACATGCTTAGCTGAATGATATTCTTAAAATAGAGAGAGATGTAAAATCCACATCAACTGTGTAATAATTTCTTTAAGCTTAGTGATGACACTAGGAGAGAAATGCTGAAAAATAAGGCATGTAAATACTAAATGTTTGTATTTTTATTGTAACGGGAAAAACTTACACCAGGAGTGAAACTGTGGCCTTTCTGTAATGTCTGGAGCTTCTACCACTATCTTCAAGCAGTCAGGAATTCACATCAAAAGTCAGGAGCTAATGGACTAAAAGCATCACGTGTTCTTAACAGAGTCACCTCCAAAGATGCTTTTGAAAGTCCTGCTCTACTTCATGATGTCAGTTGTACAACAGCAATGCACTCAAGCATATTTTTCATTAAAAAATAACCATTCTGAACTCCTTAATTTGCCATATGTTCATTAAAAAAGAATAAACTACTTTTATATTGTACAAGACATTCTTGAATGAAAAAATTAAGGGTTTTAAAGTGAGCTGCAGCTGTCTGTGACCGCAGCCAAAGGACACAATTGTCACCTACTAATTCACACTTGCCACAGGTGAAGTTTAGGGACCCTGACTGTAGATGTCAGGACATGTGAGCTAAAAGCAAACCTGTGCATGATGCAGGGTTCAAACCCATGGTAGATCTCAGCGGTGTTACTGCTGCCTCACAAGATCTTGTTTGTCTTACTTGGGCTATAGGAACAGGCAGCACGAATCCTCTTCTCAGCTCCAGAGTGAAGCAAGCTGTCTGAAATTCAGGTTAAGGAAGTCTCAGCTTTGGAGTCTGACAGCTAGGGGAGAAGCTCAGGGGACACACTCAGCTTGGGGGACACTTTTTCTCATGATAGTGGACCTTTCTGGCAGTCTGCTGTGAACATTAAAGAACATGTCAGGAAATAGTCTTTTTGTTCCAGCTCTACTTCATCAGATTCTTCCACAAGAGAGTCCCAGTCTTCCTAGTCAAACAATTAAAGCAGTAGATTACAGAAATTTGCCTGTTACACTTAAAAAAACCTAAACATAGTGAAATGAATTTGTTTCTTCCTGAGCTGTTATAGGTGCTATGAAGTATCCTGGTTGTGTTTTCATGCAATTACCTCACACAGGCCTGCCTGGGAGCAAAAAGGGAATTCAGAAAAGATGTGCACTTCCCCAGGGAAGCATCATCTTTACTGCACCTGAAAACAACAGGTTGATTTTCTGATTTTTCACGTACTGACACTCAGTTTTAAAACTATAAGACTACAACTTTGTTCAAAATACATTATCATTTCATTATGACAGCTGATAAACTTAGTGCCCTTTGATGACAGTTATTAAAAATTATTTTATACAGCACCTGCAAAAAATATCACTGTGTTTCTGAACACTTACTCAATGGCTTATTTACTGTCCCTTCCCTTGAATACTACAAACCATAATGACAGATTTTTCTGTTAGAAATCATTTATCATTGCCTTAAGCTTGTCAAGATGAGTAAGGCTGTGCCCTGCTCCTCGATAATGGCATTCATATTTTTAAAGCCAAAGATTTCACAAAGATAAGTCTTTTGCAGGTAGAGAAATTTGATCAGGCTGTTTGAAATATTTCAAATCATTCCTTAATTACAGATGTAAACCTAGAAACACAATTGTTATGATTTCTAAGAATTTAATGTTGCTTGTTACTTTCTTTTAGAATGGCATGATGAGTAAATCTTAATTATCCATACTGTGAAATGACAGTAGGTAAAACATGACCTTTTAGCTGCTTTTTAGCCTTTGAATTTTATACCAAATTCATTTTCATATTTATGTAGAATCTAGAGATTTAACATGACAAAATTCTGAAGAAGAGATGATCATAGATGATAAAGTACACTAAAAATACCATAGTTGTTCCTTGAGGGTGTTTGGGCATGGAGCCAGTGCATAGGCAGCCCTATAACAGTGATGGCCATGCAGGGCCCCATCGTATTGCTGGGTGTTCAGCTGGGGGGAGGCCAGAAACCACTTCACCCTACACCTTTCCCATGACAAATCTGTCCACGTGCTGAATATGAATGGAGTTGGCAGCTTTGTCCTGGTAATGTGAGGTCTCAGACCCTGAAGTTTTGGTTCTCTGAGTCAAACAGAACAGGCAGGGAGTGCGTGGCTGGCTCGCATTTCCAGTGAGTATCGGCATTAATAGGCAGCATGCATCTTGCTTCTTATATTACCTGTATTAAGAGGCAGTTTAGGTTGGAAATCAGGAAACCAGGTAACCTTATTTGGTAAAGATATATAGCTAAGAACCTGAAACAGTTACTCTTAGGCGTCAAAGACATAAATAGCTTTATGGGAACAGCAGCAGCTGGCTGTGCCTGGGGTAATTCCAAGCAAGAGGAGCCATTCCTGGGGAAGAGACAACATGTCAGCAGCCACTAGATCCCTCTCAGTTCTAGACTGGGCCTTCCTTTCTGTCTCTACTGGAGAAAAATGATCCCAGGTTACTGTGAGAACACTAGATAAGGCTCTCTAATTATAATTTTAATTGCATCTGGGTGCCATGTTGCATTTCATTGCGTAAAAGTCTGCCTGTTTCTCTGACAGATGTGAATTCATTCAGCTTGAAAACCCTTCAGAGTCTGAGGTATGTAAGTTCATGGCAGGCATTGCTCTTGCTCCAGATGGCTGCAGCTTTAGGTTTGTAGCATTTTTTAGGAGTTCTTTTTTGAGTTCTTCAGTTATGCCTCCACATTTTTGAGAACATATGGTAATAAAGAACAATGACGTCAGCCAGAAGGCAGAACCCCTCACTCCCCCCGACCCCAAAACACTTCATTTTCCATTATTTATTTAAAGATAAAAGAATGGAACTGAAGAACCTGACAGGATGATTTTGAAAGAGTGCCAATAGAATATATGGAATTTGAAAATATAGCATATGAAACAGACAGGAGAGAATGGAGAGTGTTACAGAAAAAGTAGTATTTTAGTCTATTTTCTAGGAGTTTGTTCTACAGATGCCATTTTTTCTATGGGAATAAAGTAAACAAATGATCAAGACCACTAGAATTTTTTAAAAGTGGAATTCAAAGATAATTTTATGGTTATCTCCATGAATGTGTTTATAAATACAGACAATAGAACTACTTATCATCTGTACAGTCTGTATCATAATATCTAAACCCTTTAGCCTTTAACATACTGTAGTACTAACATTCCTGTCGAGTTTGAAAATGTGATTTTTCCATGTAACAAGTGAGAAACTGAGGTAGAGAAAGGGGGAGCCCTACAGAAGGACAAAAATATTGTCAGTTTCGGGTACAACACTGAAGCTGGTAGAGAATGGATTAGGTATACTCTTACAAGGAGGAGATTATAAAGTAAAGGAATATTTCTTTTCGAGAATGTCTGGAGGCAACACGGCTTATATATTTTCAGTGCAAGATTTTGAGAAAGAAATTACTTTGCTAGATGTCTTAAAAATGCATTCGGACTAATGGGAATGTGTCCCATTGATCCAATGTAAATTCCTCCTATTTTCATCTTTCCCCTTTTGAGCTATAATAGGATAAGCCCCACTAGTGACCCTGCATTTACTGGCTCCAGGGAATTTTGGTGTGCCACATAAAGTTTTTCACCATTTAATGATATGATTTGGCTTACATTTTTATCTTACCCTTTTCCTCTTTACCTACAGGAATTGTATTAGCTCTTTTGTTCATATCTACAAAAGCAGACTTTAAGTGCTTTCAGGTAAGGCAGGAGGCCCTTAGCTAATCTGAATTATTTTCGCCCTGCTGATTTCTTCTTCCTGGTCAGCCTCATCTATCTAAGTGGGGAGTTTTTAAGGTTTTTACTCTTGAATTTTGTCTGGAGATATATGCTTTACTTAAGATCTTCAGGTTAAAAAAATACATACAATATTAATACTTAGTTCATAGAATGACAGGATCACAAAATGGTAAGTTCGGAAGGGACCACTGGATACCTTCTAGTTCAGTCTCGCTGTACAGGGAGTCTGGCTCCTCTTCATCATTTTTTCTCATCGGGTGCTTGTGCATGCTGAGATCCCCCATGAGCCTTCTCTTTTCCAGGCTAAACAGTCCCAGCTCTCTCAGCCCATATGAGAGATGCTCAAGTCTCTTAATCATCTTTGCAGCCCTGTGTTGGACTCACACAAACAAGACCATGTCTTGCTTCTACTCAGAAGCCCAGAAATGGACTCAGTACTTGAGATGTGGACTCATATTTACCAAGAAGAGGAAGAATCATCTGACAGGAAGAATCCTCATGCAGCTGGAGACACTTTTTTCTTCAAGGGCGTACTGCTGTCTTCTATTGTTGTTCCCCAGGACACTGCAGCCCTTCTTAGGGAAGCTGGTTCCAGCTGGTGAGCCCCCAGGATGTACAGGTACTTGAGGATATTCCTCCCTGTGTGCAGAGCCCTGCATTTCTTTTTTAACTACGTGGTGCTCCCCTCAGCCACCCTCTGGCTTGTCCAGGCCCCTCTGAAGGATGGCACAACTATGTGGTGTACTCCTCCCTGTTTTGTATCCTCTGTGAACTTGCTGAGCCTGCTCTCTGTCCCACTGTCCAAGTCATCAGTAAGGATATTTAACAGTCTTGGGCCCATTAGTGAGCCCTGAGATGCAGCACTCAGGCCTTGCCTTCAGCTGGACCAAGGCCCCAGTAAAATTTCAGTGAGCAACACCCACAGCTCTCATCTTATCCACCATCCATCCATCAGGTTGGTCAAGTGGAATTTCCCCTTCCTGAATCCAAGCTGACTATTCTCAATCAGTTTCTCAAGCTTTATGTGTTTGGAAATATTTCTCAGGAGTACTTTTTTGCTATAAGCAGCAAGGCAGATTTTATCTGTATTATTCTCTTCTGCGTATTTCCATATGAAGTCACAAGGTCAGAAAGTAGGTTCCTGTTAAAGGGTGCCTTTTCTTGTATCAAAACTTGACAGACAATAATAGTTAATTTTTCCAATGTTCTGTAGTTTGTTGAAGATATTACCAGACAATAGCTACAACAATGTGGGCAAGAAGAAGAACCAGAAATATACCAATACTTTTCAATCAGGGCCTCAGTATTTATTTCAAAATGTCATTACCAAAATTAAGCAACACAATTATCTCAAATAGCTGTGCTCTGTAGAGCCATCACTTTGGACATATTTTAGTTTGGGGGCAATCTGTCAGGCATGACCACTGTTCTCTCAGCAAATGTGTATGGTTATAGTTCATAACAACTTGAAAAGCAAAGAGGAAAATTGATGTAGCTGATTGTTGCAGAGGTAATGTTAAGTACTTGGCTGGCCTGCCTAAATCAGGAGTCACTCTAGCCTTTGTGTCTAGAAAGAAAAGAGAAAAATAAGCATCTTCAGAGGGTATTTTTAATCCTTGGCAAACTGTGTTGCTTCCTTTGAAGCCTTCCTCTCAGTAGATGATAAGAGCCATGAATGGTCTCCACACTGAGGTTAAATTCCCAAAAGCCTAGAAGCAGGAAGAGAAAATAAAGCCTCTGTTCAAATAAGAAACATGAATGTTAAAAGTGTTTAACATGTGGCTTCAGCCACATCATTGCCACACACCACTGCTTCATGGGCCCACAAACATCCTCACGTGTTCACTAAGGCTTTGCTGCTGGGTGTAGGGATGTCTGTGTGAAACCTGAGTGACCTCAGAGCATCTCTGCTTAAGCCTGCAGCAGAGCTGGCTGCAGAGGGGAAGGGGACTCAAACTTTGCAAATGGAAAGCAGCATCAGTTAGGGCATCCCAGAAAAATGTGCTTCTCTCAGGAGTGCTGAATTGGGAAAGAGCATGTTCAGTAATGGTGTGAAAAATGGAACCACTTTAAAGAAATAGAACACATGAGAGAGTCTGTAACAGAAGCTTTATTTTCTACCTGTTGAACTGACCACTGGATATCCATTTGAACAATAAAAAAATTAGCATTCAGTATCTTCTGCTTTGCTATACTTCTACTGTCTCTGCTTTAGAATTGTCTAATTAGCAGCTCAAAGATTTTAACAGTATATTCCAGGTGGAACCCATACAACCTCAAGACTTCAAACATCACACTTCTCCTTGGAATATATAGAATAATTTAATTTCTTTATCAATAACCAGGGAATTTATTTTAACCTCAAATTTAGGCAAAGAGTTTTTATAGGTTTAAAGTTTTTTTATAAACTCTGAAACAGATATAGATTGTGGTGGTGTCCTTTCCTGTTCACATGGAGAACAGATTTTTTTTTTTAGGATTTCTGGGTTTTATAATATACAGTACATGACTGGCAAGTGGTCTACAAAAAGAAGTCAATGAAAGATTTATGTCATAGGCATAGATATTGGGTCATTCACTAGTTTTCACGAGATGGCTAAATAAATGAATTTTCTGTCATGGAAATCCACTTAGACCACATTCCTCACAAAGGCACCTAACTCAGTCCTCTATACAGGCACGTTTCCCTATCATATGAGACAAATTGTGGTTTTGGCTTAGCCAACCCAGTCAAACCTTTATCTTTCTCTGTGCCTATTGATTCCATAGCTCAGTTTCATCCCTATGAGCTTTAATATTCTCACCAAGATGTTTATGTTGAGAAAGAAAATGTTCTCTGCTCCTTCTGTACACTTTGGTGATGCAGCAAGAGGCCGTGAGGGAGTGACTCCCATAGAGGCAGGTGATGTTGGTGTTCC
This sequence comes from Peucedramus taeniatus, assembly GCA_013400575.1. Lineage (NCBI taxonomy): Eukaryota > Metazoa > Chordata > Aves > Passeriformes > Fringillidae > Peucedramus > Peucedramus taeniatus. Next base: position 122,320 of record WBNO01033004.1, read on the forward strand.
TTTGATGACAGAGTCTGGGTAGCTACACTCAGCTCAAGGTACTTAGATGTGGGTTGGAAATTATTAATTGATTGATAGGAATAACTAACTTAAATTTATAGGCCTTAAATGCCTTCCTGTGGGATATCATGGTTTCAGTAGGAGGAGTGGCCTTGGGCTAGGATAGCTGGTGGTTTGGGCTGGGGACCCTGCCAGCAGATTTCAGCCCTTCTGGCTCACTTCACGTTTCTTGCCTTTTTTTTTTTCAATTTTTTTTTTTAATTTTATTTTATTTTATTTTTCTTTTAATTCTTTAACTACTGAAGACAAAATGGTGAGGTAGGTGAATAGAACTACTTGTGACTAGAACTACTATTTTTTCTTGTTTTCTTGAATTGTTTCTCTAATTCAAAAGATGTGTGCTGACAAGCCTGTTCACACAGAGGGACTCTCTCTACATCTTAGAAATCAATGCCTAGACTTGGGAAAGAGTAACATTTCAGGTACATTGTTCTGTCTAGGTTCCTTTACTGGCCCCTTTGGACAGCTTCCTAGTAAAATTTTGTAGGATATAGGAAATCAACCCTAAATTTAATTTTGAGTAAAAAAAGAAGGAAAAGAAAACAAAATTACACCAAGCTCTTGCCCAGGGCTGTAGTGTCCCTTTTGGCAATGTGGCAATGATGGAAGAGCAGTTCTGAGCTGCCTTACTCTCCCACCTCTCAGTTTCTTTGAGCAGCTGTGGATACTGGCAAAAGGACAGATGTGGCAGGTCATACATATCCTGTGTATCTCCAGAACATGGTCTCAGTTTTAAATCAATGAAGAAATCTGAGGTCCTTATTCCCTTCCTACAGACCTTGGAGAGCCAAAGTAAAGGGTTTGGTCATGTGAAATGTATTACTTGATACCACACCAAAGAGAAACACCAGTGCAAAGAATTTGTCACTGGTTTAATGGTGCACAATACAGAGTTTTTACTTTTAAGGTAAAAAAATCCAAAAGGGTTTGGTCACGTCCAAATCTTGAGTGCTGCTCTTCAAGTCAATAAGCTGTTCAAATCACTGCCTTTGCTATTTCTTATAATTACTTAGATTTATGTTGGGTGAAGTTTCTGGAAACAAAATAATTTTAATTCTGTCGATTATTAAGTCAAATTTTGGAGCTTTTACAGTGCCTAAAGTTACTGTTTCTAAGAGCAACCTATTCTCTCCTCACTTTTTTCCTTTAAATCTGTCTTTCCCCAGTTGTTTAGCCATAAATGTGGGTGGTGGGAGAATCTCATTTCAGCTCGTGTCACCAATGCACTGCTTTGAATTTTTAATGATGACAGCTAAATAATAAACTCTCCCCAAAGGTAACAAAGTCACAGTAAAATTCTGATGACTTCTCTGTAGTCTGCTTTGGAAGCAAACATCTGTGAAAGATGATTTCCTTTAATGCTGCCTGATGGAGATGACCTTTAGAGTTATCACAAAAGCAATGCTTTAACCACCTGCAGAGGAATAAAAGGAAGATATTTACATGGTAAATATTTTAACTACTGCAGGGAAAAGTATCCAAAAATTATTTAGGTAAGTCATCAAATGGTATAATAGTTGGAAATTGGGCACTAGGAATTTCTTTAAAGTTATATTGTTACAGTTTCTGTTCATGTTTAGTAGGTTATAACAACACGAATGAATAACTCAAAAAGTACCAAATACATAGGATTTTGAATAGGCACGCACAGTATTTCGTATGCAAATTGTGAGAGAACAAAATTTTTAAAAATATTAAATATTAAATTTAAAGTTACCAAGATTTTGGTAAGCTGTGCAAAGTAATGGCTGCAGCAAAGACTAAAGAAACCTGTGCCAGAGTAGCTCCAGGGTAGCAGCTGGAAGTACACTAAGTGATGGTGATATGGGCTGATGCAAACTAGCAAATGCCTTCTGAAAAATTTCCTAGGTTAAGTTGAAATGGGAAGCAGAGTTTTCAGAAGACTTCCATAAAACACAGTGCAGAATAGAGTTTAACATTTCTGATATTCAGAACAGTGGATCAATACAGTTTGAGTATATGAGGGTATCATTTTTTCACGGGGAAAAAACGTTTAAAAGATTTAATTTTAAGTTTGTATATATTTTTGCTAAAATCCAGTTATATTTGCATTTAGGCATCATTATGCTGACATATCAACATAATTCCACATAATATTCATAAAACTCTACAGGTTTGGAAGAGACCTCTAAGATCACCTAGTCCCAACCCCCTCTCCAATGGGCAGTGACGCCTCCCACTATACCAGGTTGCTTAAGGCCTTATCCAGTCTGGCCTTGAAAAATATATTTACACAAAATGCAGGGAAAACCCACACAAATTATTCACTTTGTTGTGAAATTTAATTCTAATTTTCCACTAAATTATACTTATAATTTTTTTTATCTTTGACTTCTGCCTAAAAATCCAGCGCTCCATACAGCAGTCGAAAAGGTTTTTTGGGGTTTTTTGTTCAGTGAAAAAGCTTGTACCCTCAGAAATGCATTTCTTCCAACATTAGTTGAGGACATTGATTAATTTGGCATTGAAAACAAGATCAGCCATAAGTAAGCCTCAAAAATTACTACACACTGAGCTACTAGCACTTTTGGGAAAACTCTCCCTTCATGTCCTTGTTTATATTGTCAGAAGGGATTGAGCCACAGAACATGGCTCAGTGGATATCTTTGCTGCTTGGGTTTTTTGTTTTGGATTGTGGAGGTTTTTTGTGTTGTGTGTTTGGTTTTTCCCTCCTCTTTATTTCCCATTCAGATGGGACAGATTCCTAGTGAAGAGATGTAACAATCTCTAAAGTATATGTGATGTTTTCTTGTTTGGTCAGGTTTTTCCCTATTAGCATATAGATTTGACTTTCACAAAGTAATCTTTAATACTTAAGGGACTATATTCTCAACACAACAATATGTGGGGAGAATACCTGTGATTATTAAGAATAAAAATAAATAATAAATCTAAAGGGATTAAAATATATCTTTATTTTTCCCAGACATTGATTTAGTGACTGGAAAAGAGATAAAATTGATTTTTTTTTTCAGAGAAAAGCAATTATCAAAGTTGGTTAACTGTTAACTGCAGGATTTAATAAACCTTAAATGATCCAGACAGAAGATAAATCATTAAAGTCAGCCTTTAATTATAGAGGCTGGGCATTTCTGGTAGGAGTTCATGCAAAATATCCTCTCTGTACAAATAGTGTAGATCCATTTCTTTTAATAAATCAGGTATGCTGCAAGATTTTGATAATGGTTTGCTTAGACTCATTGTAGGTAGATTAATGTTAGTGGAGTTTCTGTAAGTATTTTCTTAAGATTTTTTTTCCTATCTCATCATTCAAGCTGAGTTTAAATGATCTTCTCTACAGCTTTTCTGGCATGGGTTTTTACCAGTTTACAGTTCCTTGAGAGCTGTTCTTTCAGCTGAGTTCACAGATACATTTTTTCTGGTACGCATGCAGCCCATTTAGATGTTGGCTCTACAGGGAATACATGCTGCAAGGTCACCCATCTTCTCTCATAAAATGTTCTGAGAGATTATTTCTGGATTTTCATGGACCGACTCTCAGAAAAGAAATAACTTCCTCTTTTTCCAAAGTTTTGAGAAATGACTACTTGTATGATGTTTGAATTTCAGCTCCAGTTACCATGGAAGTGGTCTGGGTAGGTAAATAAGAGAAAAGTTTCCTTTCAAGAACCTAAAGTGAAATAATTTAAGGTCACTGGTATCTGTAGGTACGTGTTAATCCTAGACTAGAGACATTCTTTGCTTATGGGTAGCTTATGCTTATGAGAAGACTTTGAGGTTAAGATGAAATGTATTACTTTGAGTTGCCAGAACTGAAGAGCTGCAGCTAATGTCAGAGGAATTTTAGAAAGTAAAAATTTCAAGTGCATCACATTATGTGGCAAATAATGGAAGCATGATCTCAGCTTCTACCTTAATCATAAAACTAATAAAATTCAATTATCAGTTATCAGAAGCAAGAATGTGTGAAGTATCTTCTTTAGGGATCAATCTAAATTTTAATGAAGGATTACATTTGGGACTTTGAAAACAATATAAAGCTCTGTTGGTTGGTCTACAGTGAGAAAAATCATGAGGGCTGAAATATTGATGATTCAAGGATTTGGGTGTTTAAGCAGTTTGTCTATGCTGAGATTGTTTTATAAGACCTTCATTAAAATTCTGTTTGAGCAGCTAAAGGAGAGAAATAGCATTGCTAAACCCATTTTCTTGTAGTAGGACTATTATATTATGATCCACTTCAATTCTAATTGAAGCATTTAACCTGTTTAGATCTGGGACATAGGCCCATATCCACAAAGCTATTTGAGAACCTAATTCTTATTTGACCATCTAATTGTCACTGATTTTGAGAGACTGGACTTGCCAGAATGGGAGTTAAGTGCCTAAATACCTTGGAATACCTAACCAGTAACGCTTTTCTTTAGAGCTGTAGCTTATGCAGGTACCTATATTCTAATTTTTTGTCAAACTAGGCAATACCTTTCTAACCTTTTCTATTCAAACAACACTTACCTGCAAATTACAGTCTGACACAGTTAAACAAGAAGGCTTTTATCACTTATTTTTGTCTACATTGCTGCAGAAATTTAAAAGCTAGACATTTATATAAGCAAAGAATGCCTTGCCAGTCCATTTCTTCAATGTGCTTTGACTTTGTAGCTGTTAATGTTCTCTCTCTGAAATGTTGATGCCAACAGCTAAATGAAGCTCTTGTGAATAAGCAGGGGACTTTTCTTAACTGGAAGTGCAATATTCAGCCAGCAGAGCCACCTGATTACTTCATATCTTTATGTAGTTATGTAGTTACTCGCTTCCATGTAATCAGGCTGCTACTATTAGCAGAAACCATTCAGACTTTATTAAACATATTTGTAAACCTAATTTTCATTAAATATGTGACATCTGCATTTTTGTCTGCTGGGTTCTGCCTTCCTACCTGAAACAATCCAAACACATTATCCATCTGTCATTTTTCATAATCTAGACTGCCTCAAAAAAGACCAATGCATTTATATTTTCTAATGAAAAGAAAGCCTCTGAATGCCAACTAGTAGACACAAACGATTATCTTTCTATTTGCCAGGCCTGGACTGTCAGACATTAAATTTTTTAACAGCCACTTCCACTGAATTATTGATGTTCTCGCTATTTAGGAAATGGATCACATCACTGGAGTAATTAGCACCCTGCCACTTCTGGCTACCGTATTTAATGTGTCGCAAGAGAAGGCTGTGTTGAACTATTTCTTTTTAAGTGCATGACTAGCATTGTTTCTCATCCATTGCCCTGTTGCATATGACCCAACTGGCATAGACAGATGGTCTTCCATAGGGTTAGGATCCAACATGCGTATGTGGCTTCCGTTTAGTATAAGTATACATGCTCCTTGTTGGAATTTAATGACATAGATTTTTCCTCAGCAATAATTTTTACATGCAAGACAGAATGGATGCCTTCTGAAAGTGTTGAAGCTGCAGTAAAGGCAGTAATTGAGGTGTGTGCAAATTCATATAACTGAGTGTTATCCCTTATATATCCCTGTCCTTCAGGACATCTAAATATTTAGAAATAATGATTAGCAGATTTTAATTCTTTCAAGTGAATAAAACAGAATGCTGCTTTGAGCTTTATATTCAACAAATAACACTTGTGAAGAAGCATCTACAGATTCAGATAAAAAAAATCCCAAAGCCTTCAACATGAATACAGGCTATTGAAATCTCATCAGAGTAAAAGTTCCTTGCCTTCGTTTTCTATCCTTTTGCAAAATTAAGATGCAACATTGGTGGTTTTGCTTTCTTCTTGATTTATATACATCTATGCACTTTGGAATTTGTTATGCGTTAGTCATCTGTTTCTTCCCAAGAGCCTGCTAGAAATGACTGAAAACAGAACTAAATGTGTATCAGCAAAGTATTTTTTATCAGGCCAGTAATTTATAAACATACTGTGTGTTACTTAGAAATACAAATTTTAGAGCATATATGGAACTGCATATTTGCCTGGGTTATTGTACACTTAACTGAGCACTCAATTATTCTCTGAATTTAATGTATATCAACACCTGATCCTTGGGAAAGCAGTAATGATAATGGAGGTACTTAAGAAAATAGAAAAGTGGAAAAAAAATCTCATAGAGCTCATGCTTATCGAAGTTTTTTTAAAAATCAGTCTGTACCAAAATAAGAGACTGCAGAAAGAGAAACTGGCCTCATTCAGGTATTTAAATGGACAAGGGCATTGATCAACATAATTAGATGCTTAACTGGACATGCTAGTCTATGGACTTGAATGTGTAATTATGATACACAGTATTGAAAGGTAAGTACTGAAGGTGTTCTGTTTCAAAGGGCTTTGTTTCCTGGTTTCAGGCTATTTATATTACTGAAGAATGTGGATTATGTAACAAGGACAATAGGGGCAAAACAAACCAGACACAAACAAGAATCTTCCACAGAATAAATAAAACAAAAGCTGAAAAATTAAAATGAAATCTAAGCAATTATAAACAGAATAAACAAAATGACCTCCTGGCACTCCTCCAGCAACTTATTCTCAGTGATAGACATGCATTTAAATTGTGTCCTGCAATTGGAAAGTGAAATTGCATCCTTATTTCCAAGTTTAAGTGGCCTTTCTTTGAAGAAATGATAGAAGCTGAAGAAACATAAGCTTTCCCTTTTGAGATCTAGCACATTTGGGGTGGAAGAAACTGCCAGGCCATTTCTGTGATCACCTGGCAGGAGTCTCTAATTTGAGTGCATTAAGCCTTAGGATGCATTTCATGCATTAATGGAAGATAGAATCATAGAACCGCTTAGGTTGGAAAAGACCTCTAAGAATATCAAGTCCAACCATTAAACTAGCACTGCCACGCCTACCCCTAAGTGCCTTATCTTACATGTCTTTTATACACCAACAGGGATGGTGAGATGTGGCAGCCTCTTCAAATACTTGGTTGCCCTTTCAGTGAAAAAAATCTTTCCTAATATCTGATCTAAACCTCCTCTGGCACAGCTTGAGGCCCTTTCCTCTTCTGTCACTTCTTATCTGAGAGAAGAAACCAAGCCCCACCTGGCTACACCTTTCTTTCAGGCAGTTGTAGAGAGCAATGAGATCTCCCCAGAGCCTTCTTTTTTCCAGGCTAAACATCCCCAGCTCCCTCAGCTGCTCCTCATGGGACTTGTGCTCCAGACCCTCCACCAGCGCCTTTGTCACTCCAGCAACTCAATGTGTTTTTTGTAGTGAGGGGCTCAGAACTGGCCACAGTACTCAAGGTGCAGCCTCACCAGTGCTGAGTGGAAAAAACGGGGAAAATCCCTTCCCTGGTGCTGCTGGCCACACTACTGCTGATACAGGCCAAGATGCCATTGGCCTTCTTTGCCACCTGGGCACAGCTGGCTCATGTTCAGCCACTGCCAACCAGCACTCCCAGGCCCTTTTCCTCTGGGCAGCTTCCCAGTCACTGTCCCAGCCTGTAGTGCTGCATGGGTTGTTGGGACCCAAGGGCATGACCCGGCCTTTTCTTCATCCACCGAATGGATCACTTTGTCCTGAAGGAGATGAGGTTAGTCAAGGATTTACTGCTCTTCATCTCTCAGCTTGGTGTGTCTATTTTCCTGTTGTGCTGCCTCTGCTCTGTGCTGGAAAGGAAGCTAATGCTGTGCCACAAGCAAAATAGAGGTGGCACACATAGAGGTGGCAGAGGTGGTTGTCTCTTCACTGCCTGCTGCTGCAGTGGAATAGCAACAGCTTAATTTCTGCAGTGCAGCACTGGGATTCACTTAAATATGTGAAGAGTGCCAGATTTTTCTGTATGCCCAGGCTATCTTGATTTCCTGTAAAGACCTATATCTCTGCAGAGCTCTGTACCACTGTTAGATGTTGTATAGTCTCGTTTTCAGTGCTGTAGAAATACATTGTATATTGTTACCTCTACCTGAAAGTATAGTAATTTATGATTTGCTCTTATTTTCATTGGGAATGGGGCAAAGGGTATTACTGGTACCAGTAATACAAGCTACAAGAGAGCCAGCAAAGAACATGTGTGAGTGACTAAGGCAGCACTGAACATGCTGCAAATGAGAGCACGCCACTCATCTCTTGGCTTGTCAGACTGAGCTGCTTGCTGTGCATTGGAGAGCTGATGCAGTGCTCTAGAAAGGAGATGTGAGTCCTTGCCAGACTGCTCAGCTTACTTTAATGCTGATGTAGGAGGTTTTGATGTCAGGCCAGGATTCAAGACCTGAGATCAAGGTAGCAGATGTGTTGGACTGGTGTGCTTGATGAGCCTATGCAAGCTTGTGTGTTTTCAGTAGAAGGTTGCTCCTGAAGAAAAGCACTTCCAAGGAAGCTGCTTCCATATAGGTGTCCTAAATTAGGGTGGTGGCATTGCTCCAGGGGGAATTGTATTCTGATGTAACTGAGTTTATGGCTTGTGAAGCACTTGTGGTAGAAAAGCAGAATATTTGATTTCTATGCAGAATGGAAAATAAGGAGTAAAATGTACATACACTGGCTGGTATCAGAGAGAGAGATTGAGGTATTTGAATTGGGCAAGTCACTTGGCCTCTTTGTCTTTCTCCCTTTCCTATTGTCCTTGCCCATACACTCTTTCATATTTACTGAGCTTTCCTGAGCAGACCAAATTCTGTTTCTGCACCATGCTAAAAAACTCACTGTACTGATCCCTTGTGCTTCCTGATTCTGCAGCTGAACCTCTTGCTTGCTGACTCTCAGATTAGTGCAGAGGAAGCCTTGCCTTCTGTTATAGACTCAATTTCTGGATTATGATCTGAAAGTTCTCTTTTTGTTCCAGAAGTTGTCGTGTTGGCTACAAAACTAGAAAATGTTTGATACTTCCCACAAGGTGTGTTTTACTTTTCCTCTTTGTTTCAAAGTTCACAATTCAAAGCTGAGGTTCTTCTCCAGTAGCAAACTTCAGTAAGAACAAAAAAAAAAAAAATTGAAATGTAATGTCTCTAAACTTAATGGTCTGCACTCCTGCAGTTAGCACTAGCAGGCTTATAGCACTGCAGAGGAATCTCTGATCAGTGGAGATCACAGAACAGGAGCTCTGTGAGCTGTCAGTTGTTATGTGCCTGTCTTGGTTTGCATTCCAAAGAGTGTACTACCAGTACTTGCATACCTTTTAAAATTAAGTCTGTAGGAGAAAAGGACTGCTATTATGGTCTCAGCGTACAAATTGGGAAGTTCTATAAGCAAAAAAGGAGTATGTGTGTGTGCTAAAAATTGCTTGAATTATGTTTGGTTTATATTGTTTTTTGTGTAATTAGCTTGGATGTACTTCAAAGAACAATTGTGGTTTACAAATCCTTTTTTCCTAAGTACAGCCAAATTATAATGAACAAAAGATGTGTAGGAAAAAATAATTAAAAAATCACTTCTGTTGCTTTCAAAAAGTAATTATGTACACAGAGAAAAAATAAGAGGCATTGCAGACTAATAATTATATTTAATATTTCCTTTTATCTTAGCTGCAATTGTCCAGAAGACTACTTAGCTTCTCTTTCTATTAGGATTATAAAACTCATGTAGCATTGTGTTTTTACTCACCTAATGTCAATATGAAAGTCTTGTATCTCTCTTGCTGTAGTATTTGCCTTAAATAATTACATCACACTGTCTAATGGAAATAACAATAAAGAAAGAATACTTTGGTGACTCAGGACTTCCTTTTCATTGACTTTCAATAATGCACAGGCGTCTACAAGTCTTACTGAGTCATACAGAAAGACATTAAAACAGAATTTAAACAGACTTCAAGCCCATACTTCTGTTAAAAAAGTCCCATGTAGCAGTCATCTTCCCTTAAAACTCAGTACCTCCCACTTATCTGATCTGGCATTTGCACAGCCTCTTGCTTGATGTAGCCATGCAGTTGCCCCAGTCTGACCATCTGACTCTTACCTAAGCTTTGCAGAGATCTAGAAATTAAAGAAAGTGATGCTTTAATCCTTTGGAGGATTTTTCTGGCACTTCTGCTCTAGGGGTGCCCTCTAACTAGGCCTGAAAAATTAGCTAGGCATGGTAGCCTTTTTTTTTTTTTTTTTTTTTTCTGCACTGTCAGCTTAGCTGCCTCTGCTCTATGGACTTGATCCTGAACCTAGATTTTTGGGTAGTCTTAAATGCCTCATCTCTTTAACATTACAGAGAGATATAAAGTATTTGGGGATAAATAGAGGCTCTCTAACAGCACATCTAAATCCTACATGTAAGGACCCCAAACCAGTATATTGGGGTTCTGAGAAACCACTTATTTGCTAAAGCATCATTTTGAGCTTTTAAATAGAGGACTAGAAAGACTATCAATATCCTTCAACATTAAAAGTTAGGCTCCAAGTCATGCTTAGGAGCTTAACTTGCAGCTTTGCCTGTGTTCTCTCAACGTGCACATGCAAACCTACAAAGATTTCATACCCTGAAATAATGTTTAGTAGGTAATACAGTGTCCTTACAATTTCAAATCAGAACATACAGAAACTTTCCCTTCAAAACAGAATAGTGCTTTTGTTTTTCTCTTTGGTAAACTTCCTGCTAAATAATAAGGATAAAATGTGTGTTTTCTGTGATAGGCTGCTAGGAGGGTAATGAAAAGATCTGAGTATATAAAGCTGCTCAATTATTTCTGGATTTTGTGTGCTGTACTTGTGCACCCATCTGTTTATTGTTTTACATGGCTTATGTTGAAATGAAAACTATCTATGTGTGTGCAATTCTACTCTACCTGGGGAATTCCAGTACAGAAAATAATTATTTCTTCAAACTGAGTTGACACCATGCACAATTGATACTGATGGGTGATGAGATCATAATTTTCTTGTGATTAAACTGATTGTAAAAGTAGTGGTGTCTGTTAGTGAGTAAGGGCAGCTTGACACTGTTGAGTGATGGCCATAAACTCATTGTCATGTGTAGTTGTGTTGTTATCTGTTCACAGTAAGAACCTATTGGGCTTAAACTTTGATAGCAATTGATTTTTCTTTTTAATGTGCTGCCAAGCAGATACAAATTCTGGTTGTACTAACATGACTACATTTCCAGGAAATTGTGGTAAAACCATCTCAGGGCTTGTCCATGTGGAAGCTAGGTCTGACATAACAGCAGAGCCTTATTCTTCATGGTTTTGATTACAAGTGGGAGCCCAATAGCAGTGGTGTGAGGGACAGAAAGCAGAGTATTTAGGATATGTTATCACCATGAACAGTCATAGATATATTTATTTTTGCATTGAGAATGGATGGAGACAAGTGAAAAAAGAGACCCTGAAAAAAGATCATCTGGACATCTATTTTATTCTGATATAAGCTTCATTTTTCTTTCCTGACAGCCATAGATATGCTACTGTGCTGGCTCTGTGACACATATTTTTAGGCCTTTGTATGTCTGGAAGGTAGTAGTGTTGCATTTGGTTTATTTACATATTTTGGATTCAAGGGGAAATCTCTGTCCCTTGGGAAAATGCAAGGGTAGAGGATGAGGAGGAGAGCATCATAAAAATGTATTAGGAGGCAGACTGGCTTCTCTGCATTAGTTATGGCCTAACTTGGAGCCTTTTTAAAGAATTTAACATTATTTCTAGAATTGCAGTCAAATACTTCAAAATGGTTACTGCCAGGATCATTTCAACATTGTTATTTTGAGCATATGAGTGGCAATGACCTTAATGTGGTCACATACTGCTCCCTTAACCCCTCTAGGTCCCTAGACTTATTCAATGTGCAAAATGTGCTTTGCAATTAAAAGGTAGGAACCATTAGTTAACCTTTTAATCTTATTGCTCGGTATATGGCACTCAAGTTTATCTAGTTTGTTATTCTAACCTTCCGAGAGCTACAAAATTATTTTACCCATACTCTTTTCTGTAAATCTTCATTATCCTATCCAAATGCATAAACTAATTTTCATGATACTGACAAAATGGATATTAATCCATTAGTTCCATTTCCCAGAGAGAAGACCTGGGACATCAAGTAGCATCAATATTGGAACAGATTCTGGCTTTCCTCTTTGGAAGAGCTTGCATTGCAAACTTCATGCCTTGAAAGCACAATTCTGATCAGCTTTAGACACAGTTGTGACTATTCAGTGCCTCAAACTCCAGAGTCTCAAGATGCAAGTATATAAGTAGGAAATATCTTGGTATCCAGCTATGAAGCTTAATATCAATGGCTGTGCAAGCATCATGTCAGCTTGAATCAGCGATAGTGTGACCAGCAGGACCAGGGCAGGGACTGTCCCCCTGTGCTCTGCACTGGTGAGGCCACACCTCAAATCCTGTGTCCAGTTCTGAGCCCCCTCCTTAGAGGAAACACATCGAGGTGCTGGAGCATGTCCAGAGAAGGGCAATGGAGCTGGTGAAGGGTCTGGAACACAAGCCTTCTGAGGAGCAGTTGAGGCTGTCTAGCCTGGAAGAAGAGATTTGAGGGAGATTTTGGGGAGATTTTACCGCTCTCTACAGCTGCCTGAAGGGAGGGATATTGTAAAGAGGTTGGTCTCTTCTCGCAGTTGGCAAGTGTGATGGACAAAAGAAAAAAGCTTCAAAGGAGGTTTAGATTGGGTATTAGGAAATTTCTTCACTGAAAGCATTGGAACAGGCCAGGTGGTAGAGTCACCATCCCTGGAGCTATCTAAGACATACGTAGATATGGCACTTTGGGCATGGTTTTGTGTTGGCCTTGGGAGTACTACGCTAATGGTCAGACTTGATGATTCATAGAGGTATTTTCAACCTAAACAATCCTATGATGCTGTGATACTATCACAGTTCGTATTAGTGTGTAGCTGCACACTTATATCTCTTTGCTTACAGGCAGAGTTCAGCAGATCTGCATTAGCATGGCATTGCCACTTTGTCTGCTTTGTTTAGCCTCAGTGGAGCCAGCACAGCTCTGTGCTGTGGACGTAGATCCTGTCAGATGCAGCAGTAGCATCCAGCTCGGCACTGTGCTATTTGTGTCCTTGTTCACAGGAGCAACTTCTGCCTCTGAGAAAGCCCTTGTCTTTATTCACTATATGTGTCCTAAATCCCCAAAACAATGTATTATCTGGTAGAAAACAGATTCACCTGTTTATTTAAAGCCATTTTGAGAAAACTAGTGCAAAATAAGGTCTTGGAAGATTTTACTTTTGTGCATTTGTGCAAGGTTCTTGGTTTGAAAACTCGACTTTGTTCAGTGGGGTTTTTAGGAAAAAGCACTCCCAGGGAATTCTGATACCGCTTGCCTGATTTATTCCATATTCTCATCTTCTTCTTACAAAAATGTATTTACTCTGTTGCTTACTGTGGCAATGCCATCTTGCTCACGTTTTTTTTCCCTCTGTATGCATCTTATGTGATTTTGTCTCTTGCCAAGCAGTTGCCCCCACTTCCTAACAAGGTACAACAAATCGACTTCTCTTAAATGGATGCAAAATGGTAGACCTTTCCAATATATTTTAAAATACCAATTTCTCTACTTTGACAATAATTTTAATTAAAGTGTCATACTTTTAAAATAATTGTAGCACAAGCAGCAAGTTGCGTTTTGGTTTTTTGTTTAGTGGTTGGGTTTATTTGAACCTATAAACCCACCTTTGGCAATTCTGGTGCAGCTCTGTTCATGACTCTGACAACTCATCAAGCACTAGAAGGACAGTGCACAGTCCTGGCAAACAGCAGAGATCAGATGAAGACTGAATCACAACTCACTACTTAACATCAGAGGGGAAGTAAATTCTCTCCTTCTTACTCATGGCGTATCTTGTATCTTGCATCTCCCTTCCCCTTAATTTGTGTCAGCTTCACCTCCTTGTCTGGGAGCAAAAATGATACTCTGTCTGTTGCAGAAATCCCCTGCTTCACATACAAAGTGCCTGGCATTCCCTCACAGAGTCCAGGAGATCAGCAGAACACCTCCTTTGCTTCCTCTTGAGGACATGTGGCCTGGCCTGCAACCCAGTCACCAGCTTCTGTTTGCTTCAGCTCTGCTCTTACCCCACAAGGTATCTGGAATCTTTTGTTATGCCTCCTTCTTGCCTTATTTTTTGTTAGTGATATTCAGGGTATGCTCTTATCAGACGCCGTAATGGTAAAATCTTAAAAAAATTCCCACAAGTCACTTATGACATTTATCTCTTAAATTCATGTTTGGTCTCGGTCAAAGCATGTTTTTCATTCACTACGGAATATATCCTTTATACTAAATCTGATTTTAATATGTCTGTAACTCTGTTCATCCTCCTTCAGCGGTGCTCAGCTACTTTATAAGTACACTGAACCTGTTTTTGCACCACAAGTGTGACATTATCCTTTTAAGAACACTTTCTTAAAACTGTATCTTCTGTCATTTATGGGAAGGTGGCATTATGTTTTATACAAAGAAATTATTAATATATGGGATGTGAGCTTGTACTATTAAATGCCTCAAACCTCCATTTACTTCTCTGCCAAAGTAATAGTATGGAGAAATCAATACTGAAGGTTCAAGGCAAGAAAATCTAGCTACCAAGCTTTCATCCCTCTGCTTTTTCTTCAAGCCAGACTATGGTTTGTACGTATCTGCTCTACAGTCATTGGACTTCTAGAAGTCAGAAATTTTGTTGCCATAATCTACAGATCAGTGGATACACCAAAACCTTCTGGAGTACCACTTTAAGCTCATGCCATGACAGCACAGGAGACTGTTGCACTCTGCTGTCAGGGAGATTACAAATGCACATCTATTGCAGTCTTTCAGGTAGTGCTAGAAGGCTCATTCTCCAGAAGGTTTTTCTTTTTCCTGGCTGTGAATTAAGAGGGTGTCATGATAGTTTTGTTTCAGACTGGGTAAAGCTACCAGAGTCTCTTCTATGGCTATTTTCTGAGTAGGTGTAATGTTCTAATATTTTTCAGGCTTTTGATTAGTGTGACAAAAAAACTTTCTCCATTTCCATCTTCATTTCCTTCCAGTCTCTTAGCGATGTATCGCTAGACAGAGTACTTTGTCTATTTTAATACATGACTAATCTTTTCAGACCCATTTCCATTGCTATCTGTGCACTACAATTGCTAACTGTATTATGCCATTCAATATGGTGTGCAGCAGTCCATCAATCCTCTTTCTTCATCTAAAGGCAGAAAATATATAGTAATTGCTTAATAAATCTGCCATTCCTTTATCTCAGTCTCCCAATTCCCCATTTGCATTTTTAGTACTTTTATCTTTAGGGCTGGCTGGTCATCTAACCAAGACAGGACGATAGCTAACTTTTATAGTACAGAAAGCAATAGGATTCTATGGTGAATTAATATTTTTTTTATTAATAACAGATACTAAATCTTGATTGAATAGTTAATGTCATGCATAGCTCCAACCCCTGCAGATATTGTCTTGGGTACCTGGGATGGATAATATTCTCTTCATTTGCCTCAGGCTTGTAACACAAGGAAGTTTCCTGCATTTTGGCACAAATAATTTGACAACAAATTCAGGGTTGAATTCCAGGAAGGTCAGATTTTCCTGTATTCTTAGCAACTATTCTTTTCAAGAGGATTACTATATTTTTAATGAAAATAGTGGCACATTATTATTACAAGGATTTTTTTTTTTTTTGTTTCTGGCTGAGCAGTGACAGGTTCACCACATGTGATCTCTTTTTTTTGCTATAGTATCAGAGATACCATGTTAGATGAAACTATTAATGATTTCAGTTTTTTATGTAGACAGTTATTTATGAATTGACATGAATTGTTTGCCATGAAGAAATTTAAAATTTCTAGCTAAGAAAAACAAAGGAAAAGCACAAAGTCTTTCAGTTAGTGTATTAACCATACATGTGTTTTACACCTCATTCTGAGCTGCACTGAAGCTTAAGAACACTCCCTTCCTTAACTGAAGTTTAATTTATTAATAATTGTTTGCCTTCTGAACTTTGAGCTGTGTGATAGGGAGGATCTGCTAGGAGGCATTTATCACTGGTCTTGCTTATATATGTACTTCTTGTCATTTCTGAACAGGAGCTTTTGTTGCGCAAATCATCTGATTTGATAGTGAAAATTTTCTGCATTTAGGAAGCATGAACCTCTGCACACTCATAAAGCATATCTCATCAGCAAAACAGCTTTTTGTAAACATCTTTGACCCATCCCATCCCTCCTCTTCTTCAGGCTTATGTCAGAAAGTGAAAGCAAGTTCAAGATCTCTGTCTTCATCCTGAGGGAACTCTATAACATAAGTCTTCAGATATCTAAAAGAAATTACAGCATAAAACCTGTTTTGGAAAACTGGCATGATGCACCTTCCTACTTGGGATTAAATCTCATTTCGGATAATGAAACTCTTAAAGGCTCTGCTTGAGACTATGGACTAAACAGGAACTTTGACAAATATAAGTCTCATGTCTCCTCTCTTTAAGCTATGTCTTTGCTAGAATAAATACATAGCAATAGACAGAAATGAAGAAAAAATCCCCAAACCAAACACTTTTAAAAGCAAATTGGAGAAGTCACGAAGTCAAGACATTGATTGCCTGTGCTCCTGAGGGACTGTTAATAAATGGAAACACATGGCTGATATTTAGTTACTTTGCCTAAATAAATACCCAGGAAGTATAAAACGCAACCTTTGGAGGATTTCCATAGAACTGCCAAAGTGTATTGCTTCTTACTGCTATTACAACCTACATCAACATTCAGGAGCAATATAAAATCCCTCATTTATTTTGAATTGAGTGCCAAAGCAAGAGGAATAAGCAATTTTGAAATAAGTAAGTACAATAATATGACACGTAGCTCCGGCCTTACGCTTCAGGGAACCAAGGAGATTTTATTCTGGGGGAGTAGAGGTACATAAGGGAGTATGCAGTGGAAGAATTACTGCTTTAATGTTTACATTTTCAACATAATGGGAAAAATAAAAAGGGAAAAAACTTTTGTAGCTAAGCTGAACAAATATTTCTTCATGGAATCTTCTACTGTAATTTTTTTCAGATGTAGAACAGACCAAATAGTAAGTAGGTGACATGAATCAGGCTTCAGGTGGCATGTGGTCCAACACAAGCTGCACAAGCAGGGAGGCTATGTCAAATTTTAAAAGAATGTATTTTAATGCTGATAAATGAGCACAGCAACAGACAGAACTGTGTTTTATATGGAAAAAAGATTATAAGACTGTAGATCTTAAAAAGTAGTTACAAGAATGCTTAATCCAGACTCACGATAGAATTCCTGCTTGAAAATGGGATAGCCACATCCAGTTAATTTTCTGACTTTTAAAGAGCTACATGTGCATAATATAATCAAAGATCTTCCTGCAGGGAGATTGCTCTGTGTGTGTGAATATCTCTCTTTTCTCCCTCCTATAATGGAGAGACAACCTCTTTCTTATTCTTTAGTCTGCTTCTGATTCACCTAGGACTTTTAAATTCCTTTCAATTTTTCAGAGCATTCCATATTTAAAACTATTCTCATTGCTTCTATTGTTCTTGATTATTCAATTATACTTGATAAAATAGGTCTTTGTTGCCCTATTTTCTTTTAATTTCACCTTGGGTGAATTTCAGTTATCTTCTGTTCTTGTTCTCCTAGCAAATTGTGATCCTATTTTCTTAGACTATTTTGCATTTTTAAAAGATACTAATTAAAAATAGCTTTTTTTTTTTTTTGTTACTGCTTTCATTCTTGGATGTTTATATGGAATGACAGTGTTTTATTGAAGTATTCTCTAATATTAAATTCACCTGCTTGACTTTTTCCCATTTGGCATATGAGTTTATGGACAGCCTTTTTCCACATTGCCTTGTCAGGAAACCAAAAGGATCAATCTCACTCCCTTTTAAAGTGGCAGAAATCCTTCTGACTTATCTAACGGTAAGACTGAGGCTTCTTGTAAATATCCCTAGAAATGTCACCCAAGTTCTTCTCCCAAACAATACCCCTGCATTTTTCACAGGTCTCACAAACCCTTTCTACAGACATTCATCAGTGTACATCATTCATCTAACAGGCAGAGTGAACAGGGTAACCTCCCTGTATTTCTTACAATCTATCATTCTTTACCTTTACAACTGACCTTCTTCCTGCCCTGCTTTTCTCTATATATTTGATAAAATGTGCATTCTTGTATTTTTTGTTCCATACATTTTTTCTTCAGTCAACCTTTGATATATTAGACTGAGTAGGATGTGTGGAAAAAAAGGGCATATGTGGGGTTTTTGCCTTTTTTTTTTAGATAATCAGTGTTTTATAAATA
Source organism: Peucedramus taeniatus (assembly GCA_013400575.1). Lineage (NCBI taxonomy): Eukaryota > Metazoa > Chordata > Aves > Passeriformes > Fringillidae > Peucedramus > Peucedramus taeniatus. Next base: position 140,595 of record WBNO01033004.1, read on the forward strand.
TCTTCATGTAGGTAAAAAGGAAGCCAGCCCTTGCTATCTGTGTAACACTTGAATATCAAAGCTTATGCCTGTAGTTCAAGCACAGATGACTTCACTAAATAAAATCTCTGAAGTCTGATTTAAATGACTATAGTTCTGTGATGATAATGTCAGTAAAAGCCTGGAACAGCTATAAATAAAACAAATATAAAATTGAATAATTTCTTTTTCCATCCCGTAACAACAAGCTATTTCTGGGAAATCAAACTTAAAATTGTTTTGTGTCAGCAATGTATATGAAGCTGGCTTCTGTGTTCAGGAGGAGAAAAACAGACTGGAAGGCAGAAGGCAAAAAAAAAAAAGTAGTATTTTGAATTATTTTTCTACATGACATGTCTATGAGCCACTTAATTCTTTATCTGTGTGGGATTTAAAAAAAAGAGACCCTCAGAAACAAAACAATGAGCCAACTTGAGACTTGAATCATAAATTAATTCAGGGATTTCTACAGAAATTGTCAGTGTATATACTTGGAAAATCCATTGTGCAGGATGTATATTCCTCTAGCTTGCTTTGGCTGATCAGCTACACAAGTGCAAAATGTTTCAAGTAGAGGCTCAATGGGGACAGAGGGGTTCTGATCCTAGTGAAGTGCTAAATTTTAACAGATCTCAGCAGACCCCAGGTTTCACCTGAGGAGTCAGGAGACATTCCTAGTTGTCCTGGTGGCAGGCTTGGAGCTGAAAGTGGGGAAAATTGATATGAACTGCACTAAGCCTCTGCAGTTAGCGACACACAGCGATCACAGTTAACTTTCAAGGAATTAATTTACTGTATGGGAAGGGATTGCAGCAGTGAATGCATACTCACTCTCTCTCTACCCCTCACCACACCCCTCTCTTTCTCCTTAAACTCTCTTTTGTAATGACCATAAGGATACTATAATTACAAATAAACTTAAATTCTGATTTTAGAAAGAAGTGTTTCCCCAGTGGCCTCAGAAATGCAATTCCATGTTCCCAATCTTATTGCTGGAACAGTAAGTTTATTTCTAAGGCATCAGGAAACATGATACTTGGTGTGGAGGTTCTCTGAATCTGGGAACACCATTTTTCCAAGAGGGAAGAATCCACTTGCTAACTAACTGCTCAGTGTCATCCCTATAAAGTTTTTGCTTCTTGACAATGAGCAACAGCAGAAGGGTTCAGATCAGAAATCAGGCTGCATCCTTAGGTCATGGATGATTTAAAAACCTAACATCTGTGGTCAAATAGGACAGAATAGGACAACTATGAACCATGAGCTGGTTTTGAACTATCTTGCAAAACCAACATAGATAAAATATTCTGCCCTATAATGATACAGAATAAATAAATAAATAATTAAATAAATAAATGAGATATTAATTGTGAAACAAAACATCTACCTAGAGCATCTTCTGTTTTGTTTAGGCTGTTTTCAGTTTGGACAAATGGGAATCTGGAAATCACTTTACTGTTGCCAGTCTATAATACTGTTTCTGGGTTTTATTGTATTTCCTTTACAGCTGTGATTTGTGACCATTTGCATTTTTGCTGACAGGTACTAATGTTAAGTCAATATTTATAAAGTACTTTTTCCTATGCCTTCCTTTTACTAGAGGCTTTCCTGGTGGTAATGAGCTCTTTTTTCAGAAAGTGAAATACAATTTGGGTGCACATGCCAACAATAATTGTACTTGTCAAAAGAAACAGATAACATTATAACTGCCTGAAATTTAATCACAAGAAATGCGATAATTCATATGGGAAATCATGTTTTATAATTTCTTTCTTTCCATGTGGTTTAGAGAAGTTAAGGGGGAGAAAATTATTCTGTTTAGGCCAAGCATGCAGAATGGCATTGAAAGGCAATTTAATGCAAAGCTTTTCAAATGTGTTGGTGTTTCCTGCCAACAGAAACATACCTGAGCCTACAACAATAAAAACACTGTGTGAGAAGTTGGAAAAAAGTAATTATATTTAATAGTTGTATAATATACTTACTTTGATTTAATTTTGAATTTTAAGATTTCTGTTTTAAATTTTTGGCATTGCTGCTGGGAGCAAGTATAACGTAGCATATATAATAACATTTCAGCTGTGAAGTGTGAGATTTAGTTCTGTCATTAGTGTAACTGGGCTAATTTGTTACATCAGATTTGTTCCATATTGATAGCCATATAAGTGAAGTTTGAATCTGAGCCAGATCTTGTAAAATCCACTGTAATTTTAAATTCTGCTTTACAATAACAACAATCAAATTACTTTTTAACAGTATCAGCCCATTGCTCTAAAAGTGAAGAACAAAAAACCCCAGATCAGAAACTCAACAAAACCAACCAGTAAAACTCAGGTAATCAAAAAGTTATTAACAAAAGATTTTCTCATTTTCATGTTTTTAATTATGTTTTCATACCAACCAAGATGTGTTCTTACTGTGTTGCTTGGAGAACCTCATAACCATAGTGAAGGTAGATCTTTAAGATAGACTTTAGATGTGTGAGCCTGGCTGGGAGGAAGCAGAGAGCTTGTGTGCTTGGTTGCCATACAGAAAGCCTAACTAGAGTTCCAGCTAGGGCCAGGCACAATGGCTTAGATCTGAGCCTTGGTTTGCATGCCAGCTCCTCCCAGTGAATGTCTTTGTCATCTGTCATCTTCTGGTGGTATTTGGATAACTTTTGGTATCCCTGTTTACTGGAGGCATCTTGGTTAGCGAGAGGGAGTGGCTGATTCACTTGAGATGTGTCTGAAAACTTGGGTGTCATGGACTGCAGAGCAAGATNGGAAAGAATGGGTAAAAGCACATTCATTACTCAAGTATTTATCCATCCTTTGCAAGAATAATCAGGATGAGGGTTTGTACTCATTTGGACTCATGTGTGTGTGTGGTTTGGTTTAGTTTTTGTCAATGTTCTGCAAAGCAGTACTCCCGTTGCACAATACAAATTAAATAGAGGAGAAGAGTCAGTAAGTTGTTTATCACAGTGTTCCTCTCAGAAGTACAAAGAAAATGAATATGTTGTTTTGCCCTGGAATGATTTCCTTGAATGAGCAATAGGGGTATTCCATGTGGCTTGGAACTGAGACTCTGCCTACTTTGCTTTATACATATTGATTTGTCCTGCAAACAGGGAAACTTAGCAATTCAACAGTCTCTTGAAGTTTTTATGATTGTGATGTTCCCTGTCTAGAAATGGAGTTCTGGAGTGGAGTGTGGAAATGACCAGCAACAGGAGGTTTTGATGAAAACAGGCCATGGCAAAGAAAAATAGGAAGTTTAAAATGAAGATGCTTATAAATGCAATTCAGAATAATGATTATATACTTTTCATCAAGGCTGATAGAGATTTCTTTGCCCAGCTAGGAAAATTATCAACAGTTCAATGCAACAATCATGGCAGGAGATTCTTTGTACTCAATACTTGCTAATGTGTAAAGAAAATGAAATGGCTTGTCGGCTAAATCTTGCCATACTCTGCTATAAATTCTTGGTTTTGTTCAACACTAAAACCCACAGAAGATTCAGAATGAAATTTTTTTTATGCTTTCATTTTTATTGTTAGATATAAAATATGAACAGTTGTACGTGAAAACAGTTCTACAAATTAATGAATTTCAGAGTTGGTATGACCATAGTAACCCACCATAGTTTATATTGCAAGGGAACTTTTCTAAGAACAAAGTTTCCTGATTCAAAAAGAAGGTCACAAGCAGTATACAGTGACTTAGAGTTGATATGCTAATATATCCCTAAAGAATCCAGCAAATAATTCTGAAGAAACCAGCTATTTATACTGCAATCTCATGAAGCAAGACCTCTGGAGATGTAATCTATGAGTTTTGAGCTCTGTACAAGTACTAATCATCAGAAGAGCTCAACAGCTCTGTAATTTTTCTCTCTGTGGGTTCCCACGGTATATTAGTAAGGGGATTCATAAAACAAGTCAGCTACAGATTTAGGATTATAAATATGTGAGCTGAGAAAATATTTTAATCATTTTCCTCTGTATTTATATGCAGCTGTATTTACTATTGAATTGAGGAGCATATACCTAGAGAACAGTATCTCCTGTAAAACGTAGGCAATCTGATTTATCACCAATAAATTTCACATTGTTACAGAAGTTATATTACAATGTAGTTTTAAGTAAAGCGAAACCTCCTTCAGTCATGCAAAAGTGCCTAGCAAGTGGGTATAAAGATTAAGCTTTTGCCATTTTATCATGCTTTGGGTTCTTAAGCTTTATTGCTATGGCCTCATTTTTCAAAGAGGTGTCCACAGTGCTCTGTGATCTATTTTTCATCATTATATCCAGCATTTAAGATACCACTAACTTTTACTTGGTCAAATGGCTATTACTTTTTCTTTCATCATTTTTGCTTCTCTTGGTGACTTCTGAATTAGTTGAAGTGATGCCTCTGATGTTATCACACCGTTGGCAGTGTTGATCTGCTGTCATGTTGGGTGTAGACACCAAGGGTGTAATAACACTTTATGAGAGAAAATAAGTTGAGGAATCTGTGTGTGTGTGATTTTTAAATGCATCATTTGTACCCTGAACCATGCCCTGTGCGTTTTAAATAATGACACCTATTTCTAGCCAGCTGCTACAAAATATAAAGAAATTCACAAATGAAAGAATTTTTATTAGAAATTTCTCCTTCCATACTGAGATGAGAAAAAGGTTTCTGTTCTACCTGTTTCCCAGCTGGTTTGGGAGAGCAAATAGGAACTGCTAGAGCTTAGGGAGGTATCAAAATTGATTTTTAAGCTGTCTCAACAGTTTGAAAATACATTTAACTGGATCACTAGGAAACTAAATTAATTTGAGACATCAGTAAGTCCATTAAAATTTCTCTATCTATTACATAAAGCAACAGGGAGCAAAAGCATCTAATTTAGACCCACATACTCCAAATTCAGCAGTAAAAAGTGAAAGACAGTCTTTTTTCCCTTTCTGATGCCTGTTGGAAGTAGATAAAGGAGAGCTTCATGTGTTTTCCATCCATTTGTATTCCTCCTATTACCTCTAAGTTGCTTTAGTACTTCAGGATACTGTGTTCCATTAAACAGTAGGTCTCTCCACTGTATAACCTCCACAGGGGTTGCACAGTGCTTTCCAGCCTCTTTCATAGGTGGACCAGCATAAATGCAAAGGGATCTTTCTCTGGAGAATAACATATTACTACATGGGAGTATGAACTTCTCCCCAGGGAATTGAAGCAGGTAAAAGAAGTGCAGCACTTGACAGGAGCAATTGGCATATGGAACCTGGAGAAGTGAGGAAGGAGGCTTGAAGCTGGTTGGTTTTGTGTATGAGGGTCAATTGGGTTTATTTAACTTGCTTGACAAATAAAAATACATTCTGTTTTTCCCCTCCATGAAATAAAGATCCTTCAAGGAAAGTGAGGAAAAAAGCAAGGTGGGCATTTTAAGCAAGTGAGAGGTGTGTATGTGAGGTCAGCCATCAGCTGTGTGTGCATGCAGGCAGAGAAGGGGGACAGGGCTCTGCTCTCAGTTTTCCCTTCAGCGCTGGGGAGATGGTGGATGTTACTTAAAGAAACTTTGTAGCCTGCATATCTCATGGATAACCTTTGATGTCTTTAAAGTACAGATTTTTAGAAGAAAACCAGAGGTCCAAGTATCCTTGTTCAATTTAAAAATTCAGAACTGAATCTAATCCAGTCTAGTATTAAGACTTTCACCTGTCCTTGATTGACTGATCAGCTCTGATAAAAGAGAAGAATCTCTTAATTTATGTTATTAAATCATGTAGTAAAGACCAAATCCCTTTCCAACTATGTAAAATTAATCAAAGAAATAAAAATAATTTTAGTAGAATAAACATTAATTGGGTAAATTATTAAAGAACTTTAAAATATTTGGAGAATTAAATAACAAAAAAAATCTCTGAAGAAATGAGGAAAAACTCATTTTTCAGGATTGTGGTTCAGCACATGTCCTTTCAGTGATGGAAAGCTCCAAGGAAGATAAAGCAAATTTCATGGCAACTTCTGGGATAAATTCTTCGCAAATCAGATAAATCCAGATGAAGAAGAGCCATACACAGTTTTAATTAAACAAATGCATCAGAGCCTTCTAAGTGTTTAATGCTGGGATGAGTCACCTACCTCCACAGAGTGACAGCAGCAGTGCACAGCACTGCAATGCCAACGTGCTATGATGATAAGTGGCCAGTGATATCAGATACAGACTCCCAACAGGATCTTCTGAATAGAACTGTGAAAAGCTTTGATATCAGAACCATGTGAAATGTTGATCATATTTTAAAAGCAAAGCAGAGCTCTCAGGTCTGCACTGACCCAGGACAAGCAAGGCTGATATCCAGGTGACCAATATGGTGGGTTGTTCCATTCTCATGGACCATTTGCTAATGGGATATAATCTGATGACATAGTCCTCTCTTCATGACACAAGGAACCAAGATCATTGTCTCCCAGCTCAGCTATTTTGAGAAAACAGTTTTTTGGTATAAAAACTTTATATCATATTTTGATCCTAACTTAAATGTATGTTTAAAGAAAAAAAAATTGTGTTTGTTTGGTGCTTGGATAAGAATAGAAATATTTCAGTGTTTAACTTCAAGTGTGGAGCTACCAGAAATTCAGTTTTGTTACTGAGGCTCATCTTGCACATTATTCACAGTAACTCTCTACTTCAACTATTTTTCCTTTTGATGTAGAAGGAAGTGGTAAAAGGCTATCTGATTATTTCAGTGCTATTTTTCTTAGTTTCCCTTATCTATATTAACAGTTACATCTTCAAAGAACTTGAAGAAGAATGTGTTACCTGTTCATTCTGAACTCATCTTTGAACGTTAGATTTTTGTTTCCATTCACTACCAAAGCCATTGTTTTCTTTCTAAGAAATTCTCTAAAATTGATAGAAAACCTGTAGGTTTATGTTATAATCTGTCTTTATCCAGTCAAAAACCAGTGCAATTGCATGGCATTCTCTCCCCCATCTGCAATCCTTTTGCTTCACAACAGTCTTGCTAAAGGAAATACAAAAGATGAAATTCCTCAAATACAAGGAAGAATTGTGAACGATTTCCACTTGGAAGACACTTTTCAGATAATCTGTTGGTCTGATTCAATATCTCTGAAACTTCTCAAACTATTCAGTAAAGTATGCTCTGCCCAGCAAAGTGTATTTCTGTGCTCAAACTGTGCTGCTTTAAAACTTTTGCTGCTGCTCAAGTAGAAATCTTTTTCAGCTTTATTCCCCTCAGCATGATAGTCTAAGAATGACATAAATGAAAATTTAGAATTATATTTTCAGAGTGAACTTTCTGTTCATGTTTTTTTTTCCTGCTCTAGCAACTTGCCTTTTCAGCAGTTGTTTAGTATTTATGGGGAATTGGATGTATCTCTGAAATGGCACCACTGCAGTAGCTGGTGCCTGTAGCACTGAGTACATACAAATACACCATCCCCAGCACCATGCTCAGCCTGATAATTTATATGGGAATATATAAGCTCTTTTATTCTAAAAGCTACCAAATATTATTGGCTGCACACAAACGCCTCATGTTTTTATTTCAGACAAAGGGTTTCATAAGTCAGGACTGTAATTTTGACATTACTGTGATGGTGATCAGTGCTAAGGACCAGTGGCCCAGGTGACAACACCATTGTAACATCTGTGAGCTACCAGATATTTTGTGTAGCTTCATATACATCCTTCTTGTTGGTTTGGTTTTTGTTTTTTTTTTTTCAGTTTATTCTACATTCATAGAATAAAGAAAAATCTTCCTTTCATATTATCAGTGATGCTAGTTAAGTCACAGACTTCAAGTTTCAAATTGGATATTTGTCTTAATCATGACATAGTCTAATGGGTAAAACACTTTTTTCCCCCTTTAAGATATCTTTTAATTGAACTTGTGGCATTTACTCAGGAATCATTCAGGTATAAATGATAATTCTAAACCTTTTCCTCTTTTTTTTGGATTCCATTGCCACTTCCAGAAGCATCTAACAACAGTAAAACCTTCTGTATCTTGTCTCCCTATCATCTAAGAACCCCTTATCTCCTCCTAACATGCACAATAGCGAGAAATGAGTCACTTGGAGTAGAAAACTAAATAGAATTGTTGGTATCTTAGGGACACTCTCTTCTGTGCAAAGGCTCAGTTAGCACCAGTGAGTCACAGAAACAGCAGAGAAGGGAAGAAGTCAATTTTGCCATGGAAAGAAGAGGTAGAAACCTGACTGCCAAGGAATCAGATCAGATGCCAGACCAGGAAAATATCACTTCACAGGAACAGCTCCTGGTGTTCAGAACAATTTCATTTGTATACAACTGTCTACTAAAGTTAGAGAAGGAATTTAGAGATTTTGGTTAAAATCTATATGTATTTAATTTTAGAAATATCAGTGTCCAAAACTTTGAAAAATATAAAATGCATTAAATTTTCAGGGTTATTTAATTGGCTATGCTAGAGCTTATGAATAGTTATTTAGAAGCTTAATTTCACAGTCTTTATTATAGATTTTTTTTTCTTGCTTAAAGTAACCTTCCCCATCCCTTCTCTCCCACCTCAGTGTAGCCTTCCTTTGAAGATTTTTAAGACAAAGATGGCTTAAAAATGGATATTAACTGTGTATGAATAAATTTTGATTGACTGTCATCATCGGTGCTGTGTGTTACATGCTGTTAGATCTTGGGTTAAAAGAGAGATTTGCTAATTTCAGACACTTAAAGTGGAGAGATAGGACCAGAATGAGGTGGTATAAGAGATGTCATTTATCTTTCAAATAGATCAGTTTAAAGGGCATGTGGATTCACTGACTCACTTCCACTTAGATGTTCAGTAGTGTATGGAACTAGAATCAGGAGTCAAATGTCTTTTACGCTTTTGGGAGAGTTTTGGGTTTTTTTCAGAGAAGGAAGTAAAAGAAGTCACAAGTAGAGCAAGACAAAGTAAAAAGAGAAGGAATAAATTAAATATAAAATCTTATTAAATAGTAAACACTATTATCTTCTTTATTATTTCTGTTGTAAGAAAGGAACTAAAGCAAAGAAAAATAAGCTGTTAAAAAGGAGAAAGAAACATAAAGTCAGCATATTGTGGTTTATAAGGAGCTGGCGCAGATAGGTAACTGTCCACATTGGAAAGTGTTACACAATATCTCTTTTCAGTCATTGTATTTCCAAACTTTGTGAATAACACCCATGTACAGAACATCATTCCACAGCTATTTATTAAATAAAACCTTTAGGATCAAATTGTTAGCTTGGATTCTATTATGAATGAAGAAAGATGAGAGTACTTACACTGCAAATCATAGTTATTTCCCTAGCTGCCTTCTAGTTCCTGGAAGGACAGTAAATTGCTTTGGATCTAGGCTGCCTCAGATTCTTGAGTGGGCCAATTCAGGCTGATTCACTGATCTGTCTGCTACTTTGTTCTCTTTGGCTAAACATAATGTTTGCTTGCCTTGGTAAAAAATTCCACATGCTTTCTCCTTCAGCCTTTCAGGTACTATAACCTACTCACCAGGTATCCCAAGAACTATCTCAAAGTGAATTTTCCTGTTGTGCATCAGATAGCAGTATTTGTTGTTTGTCGTGCACAGCCTCTTCTCTGAAAAATCCATTTTGAATTGAGCTAATGGCCATTCAGCTGTGAAAAGAAATACAGCATAGAGCAATGGTAGAATTGATTGGACCATGGGAGATCATCACAACCTGCATAAAAATAAACGAAAATGTTCAACAAGCAGCATGACTTAAAATCTGACCTACATTCCCCACAACTTGGGAGAAAAAATCTGGCACCGTACAATCTCACTGTGAGACAGTACAATGAAACTTTTTTTATAACTTTCTCAGGATATTTTGATTCTTTCCTAAGTGGTCCTATTTCTCTATTCAGCTGTCCCATTTTTCATTTTAGGAGTTCATTTACCCAGAAATATTTTCACTTCTCTCTCTGATTTGTTTTAGCTGCAGGGAAGGCTTCTTCCTATGACGTTGTGCTCATTCTGAATGTTTCATTAGGTACTTCAAATACTCAACATGCAATGAACTTTTTCAAGGAGTATATTGAAGAAAAAATATTGATTAAACTTCTGTTGATTTCCTTTTGAATTCTGAATAATGCATTTTCTGCTTACTTTTTGATTCTCTTGCAGTGTTGCATTACAGATTCACTTTTGCTAACAAATCATATTTTAAGACTGACAAAGTACTCATAGTCTTTGAGTGTATCTTGTCAATGCTTGGAGCCCTTCCAGTGGGTCTTGTGCTGTTGGCCAGGTTTTTTCCATTCTAATTTGGTTTCTTCCATTTTAATAACTGAAATAGGTTTTAATTCTGAATTATGTCCTGCCTTTTTTCCTTCATTGTCTCTTCTGAATTGGTAGAGGTTCCTAGAATAATTTATATCTTGGATTTTACAGGCTTTCATAAGTCCCTTTTGTTATGTGTACATGTGGAGTATATGAATACATAAAGTATAATAAGACATGTATCTTATGAAAAAGTACAGGTGAAATTAATGTTAAATATATATTTCATTTTGAAACTGAGTCTAGATAGTATCTTTTGTAGGAATGCAAGGTCCTAGCCAGAGATGACTGAAGTCAGTAGAAAACACTGTCATTCAAGGACTAGTATTTTTTTCTACAATGTTTTAAAGGAAAAATTATTTTTTAAACATTGAACTGCTTTTACCAAACTGTAGTCTAAAAGACATATTGAAAATTAAACTTTGCTTTTCACAAGTGTACTTCTAAAAATTATAGGATTTAAAAAGTATATGAAGTGCAGGAGGTTGTTGGCAACTCTAACTTGTTTTATTATTACTGAAAAACTGCAAGACTTGAATAGCAGAGTAGACAATAAAAATATTGAATATGATTTAAAGAATCAGCTGAAAAAATCATGCACCTTGGAAGAACATTCTTTAACTGGCAGTGAATCCATTTACAAATCATGCCCATTAAAATCACAATGAAAAGTCTTATCTCAAACAGAAGGAGATGGACTTGATGACTTAGTTTCACTTGGTCTTTCTCTCCAGGAAGGGACAATGTGGGGCCCAATATCAGCCCCTCCCTCTGAAAAACTTCGAATAAAAGGGAAGAGAAGGAAGTGAAATACTGTGTTTCATTTGAAAATTTGGTATTAAAGAAAAAAAATAGACTGTTCTACAAGAAAAAGGACCCTTGTACCAGGGTTAATGCACATTTGGAGATTAATACAGTCTTTAAAGTATTTTATAAGGGATTTTTACTTTTGAAACCTAGATTCTAAAGAAACTAAATAAATGAGCAAATAAAATAAACTGTTATGACATTTTCTCCATCGATTTTCCATGAATACGTCCACAAGTTGTAGAAATATTTGATTCATTTTTCCAGTACTAAATAGTGTAATGAACTAGTCTTTTTAGAAGAAATAATCACAGACTGTTGCCATGAAAACCTTCTTTAGTAATAATGATGTTATTTAGTCAGAAATTAAATAGCCTTAGTACTAGGACTTAGATTTAAATTACTTCTACTCTTGCCTACCAGTGTCTTTCAAAATACCATTGCATATTACACAGTACTTTAATATCACCCTGCATTCTAAGAAAACCATACTTTGTGCTTTCTAACTCCATCTTAATCACAAGACTGTGGAAAGTCTTCAAAGTAACTGATACTTCCAGTGAAAATGTGGTTGTTACTATGGAGATGAATTCAAGTTTTCCAGCTGCTATGCATCTAAAAGTAAATACTCAAAAAAACAACCCACTAGACATGGAACAACAAGAAAACCCCAAAGAATCTAAGTGACCTAGCAGTGTATGTGAAATTTTGTTTAACATACAACAGGCTGGAGAGAGAGCAAAACCACATAATTACATTTTCCAGCTTTTACCATATATTGTGTTTACCAAATTGTGAATAAGGAAATGTTTACTTAGTTCTCAACTGTATATTGGTTTTTTTTGGTTCTACCTGATGTGATAAACTTCTTTGTGAAACAGATATACAAATACTAGATTAAAAATATTAAGAAGTGTTATGGTATTATGAAAAATAATAATTTTTATATTGTGAAATCCCACTGATCTTATGCTGAAAATGATTGCATTTTTTAAGGATATTTTTACAGGTAAAACTATGCAACATGAATTTTAGTAATGTCACATGGAATACCCAAGCATCTTTTCAATAATATGAATATTTTGTATGTACATTATTTACTTCAGATTGAATTACAAATTTGAAATATCTAAATTGGTTTTGGACTCTGACTAGGGGATAAGTTTACATTGTTAATATAGATGTCATAATGAGTTTTGAAACATGAAATACTGACATTGAAGGAAGAAATTTGACTGAATTAGGAAATAGAACTGGTTAACAATGTTTGTGCTAGCATTTGTGCTAGCATGTTTGTGCTAACATTTCCAAATGTTACAAGGAAAAAATGGATATTGTCATTAAATTTAAAAAATAGTCATTGTTGAGTGTAATGCTGTTTATCTCTCTCTTACCAGCTGAGAGTTAATTTCTCCAGTCAGAGTAACTAAAATAATCAAATGTCTTATTTCTGCTGTCAGCTTCAGACTTCCCCTCTTCCATCTCTGCCACACAGTCTCTTAAGAAGGCTTGCAAAGTCCTTGCCTTACAGATGACTTTGTTGTCTCATGGTATGCACGAGGCTATCTATGAAAGGAGAGACCACTCCTCTTTAAGTGGATGGTGGAATTGGAATTCATCTGAAAATGAGGAAAGAAAAAGTAATCAAACCAATGGCAAAGAAGACATAAAGAGAATGACAAGAGATAAAATTATGAGTAATCCTTAAAAATTAAAGTGTAATTTCCTCTAAGATTGCATGGTATATTTTTCCCTTTTTTATTATTTTGATATGGCACACCATAGTTGACAGTAAGGAGCAAGAAACTCCTGGAGGCCAAGTCTTTGGGTGCTGAAAATGACCTTATTGAGGTGCTAATGGAAAGAAAGTGAAAAAATCCTGTGGTGGATGAGGCGAAGATTTACTGCTTTTCAGTCCTGCTAGGTCAAATTTGGAACCATCAGTTAAACCATAAGTCTTGATTAAGGGAGAGTTTTGATGATCTTGTACTTTGACAAAAAAATTGGTTTAATATTTCTTCAAAAGTCCTTAATTCACTTACTTCAAGAAAACTGTCTGAGAGGAGGTCTTGTTGTAAGAATAATACAAACGATAATGCACTTCAGAGTTTTGTTAATGTTCATTTGCAAGGAGTGTTTGTAAAGCTCAATCAATGAAGACTGCATTAGGTGAGACACTGAGGGGATTAAGGGAACAGAGAGAAGTATGTATAGCCCAGCTTATCTGGGAGGCAAAAAGCAGCTTAGTAGTGCTGATGTACTTTTTCCACTCTCCAGAAGTTGTTTGAGACCGATAGCTGTGGACAGAAGTTCAACAAGAGGCCAACACTTTGCTGTGCCTGAGTGGAAAAACCCAGGTCCACTCAACCTGATTGCATTACACGTGGCTTTCTACAAGGTAAGCTGAGTCTGCTAAGAACTGTTTCCTGTGTTCTGTTTCATTGTGTTCTGGGAGGATGGGGCTTGTTATTTAAGTGCTTAATACTACATCCAGAATATGCAGAAGATAAATTTAGCAATGCCAATTTGAACTCTTGGCCAAATTTGAACTCAAGCCAAAGCTTGTTTGGTGTTTTTTACTGGCAAGAAAGAAAAACATACAGGGGTAAAAATAGTATTGCATTTGTAGAATCAGAGTGTATTTTATAAACTATTTAATGGAATTTCTGAAAATGTTATATTCATCCCCAGAGGCAAAATTTAGACTATTTTATGCAGCAAAAATAAACTACACATTTCTAGTATATTTTGCATTTTGTGATTGCTTTGAAGGAACATCTGTTCTGTGAGGACTATTCAAACTTTTTAGATGTCCTATTAAAATCTTAGAGACTCTGAAGCATGCTATTTTTGAACCAAAGAATGGGGTGAGGGAGGAAGGACACGTTGCCGCTTTCAGCCCCATGTTAGTGTCCAGTGGCACTTGGGAAAATGTGTCCTGATAAAAAAGTCACTGAATAGTTGGAAGAGGTATTACTTTAATGTAAGGAAACTGAGGGACAGGTAGATCCTTTCTGCCTTTAATACTCACTTTCAAAAGTTGCATACTCTTCTGGCAGCCTGGAGGACAAAGTTAAGTGCTAATACAAGGAGTGTTCTTTCTAAAGAAAGAGCTTTAGACTGCCATTTTATGTTTAAGCAAAATTTGTTATACTAACTGCTTTTGTAATAAAAGTCCAAAGTTTCAAAAAAAAAAAAAAAAAGAAATCAAAAACCAAGTACATGCACAGTACAACAGAACATAGTATCTATAAACTTGCTATTACCTCTGTCAAAACCTATGCTCTTCAGCCAGGGAAAAACAAACAGGAATTCTACAAGATCTCCAAGATATAATCCAGATCTCCTGCAGTTATAGTCACATGTGTACTGGGAAATTCTGCCAGTAAACAGGTAACAACAGCAGGTGCTGATCTAGATGTTATATTTATCTCCTTGTTAAAAATGTCCTCCTCAAGAGAAATTCTGTCAGGAGATTTCTGTGCCTCCCATACCTTCACCTAGTTTACTGTCAGGTAGAAACACCTCACCTGAAGAATTCAGGGTATTCTAATCCACGGAGTCATAATTTATTTTCCTCTTCAAATCTTATCCCATGTCTAGGCCTTTCCTCCCATGGTCCCCTATAACTTCCCTTTGCCCTCACTGTTCTCTCAAAGGTAGATCCTGTGTAGCTCAAAGTGTTCCCATCTCCATTTTAGAAAGAAGATGTGTGGTTTCTACAGCATTTCAGTTACTAAACCACTGTGTATTAGCTTGGGAATGAGAAACTTAAAGGTGATGAAAACCTGCAATTGTTTCAAGTTCTGTCAGGCACTTGGCAGTTCTTTCTGCACCCTATGAACTGGTGCTTCTAAATTTTTGAAAAACAGCTTGGCAGTATTAGGAAGTATTAACAATATAATTAACTGTGTGTGTGCAAATCATTCAAGTATGGAGCTTGCCTCATGAGACTGCTAAAGATGGAAGCACTAAAAGGGGGAAACAGGCAACTCTGTACTGATATGTGCCAGTGCCCCAGTGGTTTCAACCAGGATGATAGTTGGGCAGATGGAGATTGAATCCTATAGAAAAGTGTTTCTAAACAATGCAGAAAACAAGAGCTAACACATCCCAGGACATCAGAACTGTATTTATGGCTATATTCAACATGTCAATCCCTAATGCTGTTTGTGTCTACAAAGTATTTTTGAGAGTACAAATGAAGCACTGGGAGATCTGACTGCTCTTCCACAAATGTCTTTATGGACCTTTTCTGCTCTTCCACAAATGGGGAATATTACATTGTTATAAAGAAAAAAAGATTAAAATGTTAAGTGGAAAGAATAAATATAAATCTTACAGGAAGCTGCTCCTTCAACAGTTAGACAGAAGTTACAGAAGCCTTTCATTTAGTGTGCTTGACTGAGGGTGACTTAAAAGAATGTCTTAGAGTGCCAGGCATCCCTCATATATTGTGATGCAGCTGTAGCAGAGTCAAAAATGGGTAATCATTTTAATTTTTTTCTGTACTTGGCTCAAGCACACATAGTAAATGATTTGCAAAAGCCCATTTTAAATTAAAGTTCTGATGCAGTATATCATTAGACACAAGCAATAACGTTGCCCAGACACATTAACAATAGCAGTCAAAGCTTATGAAAAGTAGTCTTACATAAATTTCATATTTAAAAAAAATTGACTGTGAGCTTTTTGCTTAACCTTATACTATATTTGAAGTCAGCCCTGTTTTCTAAGTGACAGAACTAGTGATCTGACTGTTGTCTTGGTTTGGGCGGATGGCTTTGCTGCTTTGAAAATATATTTCCTAGGCAGCTCAAGTGTAAACATTTCCACAGATGTGGAGGTTTTGTGGGTGTCTTTGCAGAATTTGTCTTTGCTGCCTGAAAATGACAAACTATCCTGTTGTACTTCTCATTACATCTCCAGAGTGGGCTACTCTCTCCAGGAAGCATTTCTTTTGATCTTGTCTCCTTTGCTACATCAAAATTATGACCTGTATATAAATTTTCCTTTTGTATTCCTGAAAGTGGATTTATTATTAACAATTAATTTGCTTTCCTTAAATCTTTCCCACAAAATATTACCTGTAGGAAATAGTACTAAGAATATTCAGTCATTTTCCATGAAATTGCCAGCAACATTAATATAGCATCTGATTATATGAGCTGTACATTTTCTTCATTAGCAAGAGGCAGACTTCCTCTTGCCATATAATCTGGTTTACTACACACACCTACACAGGTCTATTAATTTGTGACAGACTTACACTTTGAAAAATTATTACATTTCCTTGGTGTCCATGAAGCAATTGCAGATGCTTTTCAAGAACCTTAAGAAGATAAGCTGCTGTCACAGTGCTTTAATTCCAGCTTCTATTGTCTTCTGAGGAAGCAGAGATTTGCAGGGACGACTATGGGACTTGAGTCTGGCATCATGTTAGTGCAGGGTACTAGCACTGCTTGCCTGCTTGCTGCACTGCTGTGGCAGGAAAATGTCCTGCTGAGAGGAAACACAGCTGATTCTAAAGACACATCTACACAGTGAACTTCTATGGACATTAAAATGCTGGTCACTACAAGAATCTGCTACATGGCTCTTACTGACACTCCTGCATTAGCTTTTCAGAGAACAGCAGTCCCAAAACATGTCTGCAGTCACACTGGGGTGCCAAAACACCACAGGATAATTGTTCTGCTTCGGGTTCTGGTATTTGCAAGCAAGGCTTCCAGGATCAAGAATTTTTGTAGGTATAGTCACAGCATAAGGGAGAAACAGAAACACACCCAGAAACACAAATAATATCCAGATTCTCTAAATAGATAATTATGAAGGAAGTTAAATATTATATTTTTTGAACAAGGAATGGAAAGAATTATTACTAGGACGGCGAGCAAGTAGCAGGGCTGTAATTACTCAGTTTTCATCCCCATCTCGACTGAGGTTCCCTGGAATGAATGCGGTTCCCCGCCGCCACCGGGGGGCGATGCTCTCCCAAGTACTTCGGGAAAGAGGCGCAAATTTCACATTCCAGGCCATCCTGCTGGGATGTTAGCAGGAGCATAGGTCTATTTAAAGAGGTTTCTAGAAGTAAATGTTAAAAGGTAAGAATATTTTGGCAGGTAACTTGTAGTCACGTTCCTAGGATTCTTGAATTTTTGACTAAATTCAATTTAAAAATTAATTTAGAAATGACTGTGTCTTAAGGAACTGGAATGTTTAATGTACTCTTTGATTTCAGTTAATGAAGATTATTATTAAATATCTTATTCCTGCTTAAAACTCACTGATACTCTCATAAGACTTTCATGTTCTTAATCTTCATTGTCAGTTTGTAACCATTAACCTAACATTAGTTAATACTTCCCTATTTATTATCCATATACTTTTGAAGAAATTTATAAATTTACTACTCTTTGACTTAAAGGAACAAAAGATAAAAGTTTCCCAAATGTTCAGAGTATATATATTGTTTACCACTACTATTCTTCAGACCTTTAACCCAAACATGTATTTCATTCCCTGCGAGTGCATTGGCATTGTATACAAGACAAAATAATTTCATTTCCAGCTGCATAAAGCTGTTGGCTAGTGAGTATATCTGGATGGGATCAGAGAAATAGAGAAATGAAAAGAAAAGGGAAATACCTGCCATTCAAAAAGTAAAAAAAAAAAAAAAAATTAAAAAGGGAGCAGTGGTACTATAAAACACTAATCTGTTATAAATCAAAACCCCCAAGTTTTCACCATTTACCTTTCAGTTTAATTTACTGTAACCTCTTAAAAACCTCACTCCAAAAATCTAATAAGGAACAACAGGCATTTTAATCAATATGTACACACACTTTTTCAGATTGGTAAAATGCTTTGAACAAGTTATGGAAAGGACAATTATATTTTAAATGCCCAGTTTATTTTTAAGAGAAAAGCATTCATTGCATGCTTTATAACTCTCTGTCTTTTTATATTATCTGTGTACATGGCCTAAGATCAAGAATAATCAGGTTCAAACATAATTTCAAGTCTTTACTGACTACTACAGATTTCTGGCATTTGTAATGCCACTTGGTGTGTATTGATCAATGCAACCTCTTCACTTAATGTGAAAGATGTAATTTGCTTCTGTTGTTCTAATTCTATGCACCATTTTCAGAACAACCTCTGAGAGGAAGTACCAAGATGATTTCCTAGGCACAAGTTTTATGACACTGTATAAAAATGTCTGTGACATGTCTCAAAATATTACCTATCCCCATAGCTCCTGTTTTGGTCTGAGAACTATGGTCTCTCTTGGGGATAATTTTCATACTACCGAGATACTTACGGGTTGATGTCAAAAATCAGAAAGCTCTATGTCATTCACTCATTGCTGGTTTCTAATCTTCTCTTGGTGCAAGATTCTCTCTCTCTTCCAGGGGTACTTTGGGTGAAAATGTAACTGTTTATTGTGAGTCACTCTTAAAAAGAAAGGACTGAGTAACCCCAGTGTTATGACTCTGATATGTGGTCACCAATACAAAAAGTTACAGACTGATGAAGAATGGCAACATTCCTCCACCTTGATTAAAAGAAAGTCATCTATCATGTGGCTAAAACTGTTCCTGTTCTGTAACTCTGAATCTGAGGGAAACCCTGTAATTAGAATTAGAAGAAATTATTTTTCTTTTTATAGAAAAATATTTTTTCTTATTTTTTCTTTTTTTATATTTCTTTTTCAAGAAGAAATTATTTTGCACTAACACATTTTAACTGTTTGCCTGGAGTCTTTGCTAATTGGAGTGCCATGGAACTGGAGTTCCTTTCCTGTGTTCCCTGGGTTATTTTCTGGTGTTTTGTGGTTTATTTTGTTTGTTTATTTTTATTTACTTTATATTTTATTTATTGATTTTGTTTGGTTGTGGGGTTTTTTTTTTGTTTGCTTGTTTTAGAACTTTTCCCCTGATTTTTAATGTATTAAAGGTGATGAAAAAATCAAAATAGTTACAGGAATGATCGTATGGAAAAAAATATAGTTCCTAGATGTCCTGATTAAGACAAGCTGCCAATTCAACATGTTCATTTCAATACAGAGAGATTAGGCTGGAAACTGCAATAATCTATAAATTAGTGACAATCTACTCTCAATAGCTTCATCAGTCCTGGTAATCTGGAAGGCCAACTCTACTCTAGAGCAGTGGTGTTTGTTGTGGTCTTCCTGTTCTACATCAATTTTCCACTTCTTAAATAGCCCATATATATGATTATTAAGATAAAATATGGCCAAAGCAGTTAACTGAAGAAAGTGAGAGAACCAGGGAGAGACAAAAAAAAGATGAAAAGGAATAGGCAAAAGAGAAGCTATGTACCTGTATTCTGAAAACCACAGAAAAGGAAATGAATTGGAAAGAAGTGATTTTGAAAGACAGGAAATCACAGAAAGATGAAAAAGGTACTGGTGGTTTAAATAAATGAAATTTCTGTGAAGAATTGTGCAATTGTGAGTTGATTTTGTCCCCTGCAGTAAATTTGATATTTTCGTATTTAAAAATTGGGTGGAAATGGGCAGAGGCTCTGCTGAGTTATATCCCAAAAATTCTTTTTTTTTGCAAGATTTATGATCAATTTAACTTACTTTTAAATTATACAGAAGGTTTAATGATTACAGCACATTCATAATAAGAAAATAAATGTCATTTCAGAGACCTAGACTTTATATGTAGGTTATTTGTAAAGAAATTGTACTTAATTGCATAGCCTCCTCTCACTTCTGACTGAATTGGTAACAAGGTAAGACATACAGCATGTGTGATAGTGCCTACAGGCCCAAAACAAATTAACTTAATGGGCACAAATGTGTACTCCTGTCAAATTATGTATTTGATTAGGAATGGACTTGGCTTCAGCTGTACTTGTGGTTTTGCAGAAGAAAAATAAGCCAGTTAACCCAAGTAATTCTGAAATATCTTACACAGGTCTAGAAATAGAGCCAAAGAGTAGATATGGTTTGTGATTGAACGGTAAAACAGATTCCTCTACTGTTGTAATACAGATTCCTTTAATGCTTACACTGCTCCAAAATCTATCATGTTAACTAAGCAAAGCTTAGCTTTCATAGCAAAATTGTTTTGAATATGTGCAGTCCTCCAGATTAACATCAAGTTGGGTGTGAGTGTTCATCTGCTGGAGGGTTGCAAGCCCTACAGAGGGATCTGGATTGGCTGGATCAATGAGCTGAGGCCAGTTGTCTGAGGCTCAACAAGGCCAAGTACTGGGTCCTGTGCTTCAGCCACAACCCCATGCAGCACTGCAGGCTTGGGGAAGAGCAGCTGGAAAGCTGCCTGTTGGAAAAGGTGGCCAAGAAGGCCAGTGGCATCCTGGCTTGTATCAGAAATAGTGGCATCAGATTGTATCAGCAGGACTGGGGCAGTGATTTTCCCCCTGTACATGGCACTGCTGCTGCCACACCTAGAATCCTGTGTTCAGTTCTGGGCCACTCACTCAGAAAGGACATTGGGATGCTGGAGCAGGTCCAGAGAAGGGCAGCAGAGATGGTGAAGGGTCTCAAGCACAGATCATATGAAGAGCAGCTGAAGTTATTGAGCCTGGAGAAGAAGAGACTCAGAGTAGGCTTTATTGCTCTCTACAGCTGCCTGAAAGGAGGGTGTAGCCAGGGGTGGGTTGCTCACTTCTCCCAGGTGACAAGAAGAAACAGTTTCAAGCTGCACCAGGGGAGGTTTAGACTAGATATTAGGAAAAATTTCTTTATGGAAAGAGTTATCAAGCACTAGAACAGACTGCCCAGGGAAGTGGTTGAGTCACCATCCCTGCAGGTATTTAAGACATGTAGACGTGGCACTTATAGCCATGGTTTGGGATGGGCTTGACAGTGCTGGTTAATGGTTGGACTTGATGATCTTAAATGTCTTTTCTACCCTAAATGATTCTATGATTCTATAGTAAAAAGATGTTTTAAGTGGAGGTGGCATGGTGAGTTCAACCAAATTCTAAGTAATACGACTGTCTCTAGTTCCATAGGTAAACTAATCAGCCTGCAGTTAGTCAATAAAGTATTGCATGTAAACCTGTCATCACCACAAAATACAGGATACTTGTGGGGAAAGGCTTTTGCTCATTTATTGACAGAAAAAAGGAGCAAGATGGTTCTATTTTGATCAGCTTAGCTTTTGCTTTTGTGAAGACTTTGGTTCCCTTTTAAGTTGTAAAGACTTACATCTTTCAGAGACATGACGTTAGGCCAGATTTGTATCTACCCATCTTTGAGGTCTAAAAGCATGAGCCTTGTTTCTTTTATTTCTCATGTAAAACATTTTGATAAAGGATAGCTTTCTTCATAAATGACACCTTTTTGTGAACATTTTCGACATTATTAGAATGATTTAGATTTTATTAAATCCTCTGTAACAGTCTCAATGGCAATTAATACATTAGAAGTGTCTCATAGTATGTGCTCTATAAAAAATATAAAACTTGATAGGCTATTTGCTATGCAATAACCAGTATATATCCAATATATGTCCAGTGTATAATAACAAGATATGTTGTATTGTATCCAATTGCTTTGGACATCATGCATAAAACATTTTACAGGTTCATTTGTTTCTTAATAACTAAGATTCAAAAACGTCTGAAATATGATCTAATATAAAGCAGAATGTTTCTGTATTGGATAAATTTGATTAAATTGGTTTAAGTATTTGAGTAAACCTTGCCATTTTTATTAGTGTTCGGGCAAAACAGGAAAAAAAACTAACCCCGGTTTTGTGCAAAAAAAAAAAAAAAACAACCCCAAAGAAAAGCAAAGTGTAATGTGTTAAACCCCAGGAAAACAGTCTCAAGGTTAGAAATTTATCATTAAATAATTTTCTTGCTTGCTACATTATGTATAGGCTAGAGCTATTGTTAAGAGAAGCATTCAAGAATTTCAAGAGCCCTGTCTCTTTAAAATAAGATGTAAGAGCAGACAATGGCTTGTGGTCAGGGAGAGTAAATATTGGGAAGGAGATTAATTAGCATGCCAAAAGAACTTTACTAAGATGAGGAGGCTACAATGGGGCTGAAAATCTCCAGCTGTGCAGAACCCTCAGGAAGGAGGAAAAAGTGGTAAATGAAGAACCAAAAAGGGTCCCCTACCTGTATAATCAACCACAATGATTAGAATAATTAATGTTTTTTTCAAACTGTGTTGCAGAGACATTTCATAAAAGATGCTGGTGATCTACATAATAAAGAAAAACAGGAGAGTGTGTTTCAGAGAGAAAATTTAAAAGAACCCAGCACTCTTCTGCTATGTAATAGGCATTTTTTCCATGTTATTTTCATTCTTATTCAAAAGAATGAAGAGCTAAAAGTTTCATTATATACTTCATCTTCTAGTTTTGTCTGCACTAGAATTACTTGCCCAGGTAAGTTATACAAGTGAATTTACAATATTATTCTTAAAACTTACTCCAGGTATGAAAATGCATAGTGAAATAAAGGCACTCAAACCTTTCATATCATACTATCACCCACAGTACATTTTGTTGAGCATAACTCAAATTGTACATCTATATTTCTGACCAACATATTTGAGCAAACAGGAAAATTTCAGTGGCTAAAAATACGAGCAGTATTACATCCTCCTTGCTTATCCTTATTTCTCATTTTTGCCTGAGAAGAAAAAAACCATGTGGAAGACCTTCTTCAGTCATACTTTGGAAAATATAAACTATAGGGGGTATGAATTAGAAAACTGCTGACCTACTCCATAAACTTCTAGAATACTTAATTACAGAAAATGGTGAGAAGAGCGAGAAAGAAATTTACAGAAGTCAAAGCTCACAAAGGGTGCCTGTGTCCTACCCAACTTCTGAATTGCTTCTATTGAGATTTTATGGTGTGAGATGGTTAAAACACATCATCATCCAACACACAAATGTTAACTTGATGCCCAGCATTATATCGTGCTTAAATAAAGCCAGATCTGAAAATTCAGCCAGAGCTCTTGAAGCTGAGTACTTCAGTATAAGGAGCACATAAAATGGAGATGCTCAAACCAGGAAAACACCTTCTCAAGGAGGTTGTGAATAACACAGGAAGGGCTGAACAGACATTGGTTTAGAAGCTCCATCAATCTTATGATGTTATGACTGTTTTGTTCACAGAAAATCTACTGCATACAGTGTTTAATTTGAAAGGGTGTGTCTGAGACTATGACACAAGGAGATGTGCTTTTTTCTGGAAACTGTGATTTGTGCCAGATAAAACTCCTGGATAGGAAAAGTTTCCAATCTTTTTATGATCTACTGAGAACAGTCACATGAGAAGAGTTCCCAATTTATAATGAATAAACTGCATCTAAAAGAATTGATATGTAAAGATAGAAGATTGTCCTTGTCATCAAGGCACTACTTATTATTATGTTGTAAATTTTAACATAAAGCTTAAATTGTTCACTGGACAAGAAAAGAATTATGAATTTTTGAACATCAGCAAATACCAAAAAACCATTGCATGCTTTTCTAGAGACATAAAATTAAATTTGACAATGCCAACTTAAAATATTCCATAGCACAAGTGAAAAATTAAGATTTTATCTCTAGACAAGGTATTTTTCTTGAATAGGCTTGATCAAATCTGAATTACTGAGTTTGACTGGGGAAGTTCTTTACTTTGTATTATATAAAAATACATTCTGTGTTTAACAAATTTGGATGAAGAAGAAATTCTCTTATTTTTGAAGGCCTGAGTTTCAGGATTTATCTTTGTGAATTCCCATTGCATCTGCTGTGGGTGTTGGGGCTATATAGAACATCAGAAAGATTAGATGCAGTGTCAGGCAGACATACCACACCATTAAGATATTTTCTGTTTCAGTTGTAAGCTTGTGAAGACTTTGCTTAGACCTGTCTTGAGATGGTCTTCTGCCTCTGATCTTGGACAGGTCCACATAACAATGCCTTGTTCTGTAAGCTGTCCATAAAAACAGATGGATGTGTCCTTAATGCTGACCATCTGAGCTACCATGCTCTCTGGATCTTTGTGGTTTCTGCCTTTTTGACAGTTCTTGTGTTAGCAGAGATCCACAGGTGTTTAGCAATCTAATCAAATTCCTGAAGAATGAGAAATATGAGCACCTTGGAGCATTTACCCTACAGGAAAAAATATTGAGGATTGAATTGCAGTAATAGCAGAAGAATAGGGAAAGTCATAGAATACAAATACATTAAACCTTGAAGTCTGCAGTGGCCTGAAGTAGAAGATGAAAGTCAAAGAAGAATGAAAGATGAATATTTCAAAGCAGTTCAAGACCCAAGTAGCAAAAGTCAAGGAGCAGTTGAGATGCAGCTAGCAAAAGACATCAAGGTTAATAAGAAATACTTGCAAACATAGTATTACTATAAAGAAGATTAAAGGAAAGATGAGTCCCATTGTGGAGGAAGAATGCAGTAAAGAGAGAAATGTAAGAAAAAGAAATTTAAAACCTATGCGCCAGTCATTAATGGCATGTAGTTAACTCAGTCATCACAGCAATGACAAGAAAAAGAAAGGGTTTAGGTAAGACTTTGTCTGTGACGAGTCTATTTTGTAATTTTTGTAAAAAATGAGATTTGTTGTAATCATCTTATGAACTCTGCCTTGAATATTCACACAGTTGTTTGAAAGGGTCTCAGAGTTGTTAGTCATCGCTTTTGAGAAACTGTAGAGAACAAGGTACCAGATGCCTGTAAAAAACCAAAGCAAATTAAAGGGTTTCTTAAGAAAAAGTACCTTCAAAAAAGTAGGTGAAAAAGGGTCAGAAAATCAAACTCTTGTCGTTCAGTCTTCAATTTCTGGAAAATACAGGGACAGGTAATTCAGCACACTATGTCTAAATGTCTGGAAGATACCAAAGAAGAAGCAAATCCTATCAAGCCAAAATCATCTATTTTTATGTAGTAAATCCTCTGCTCTGTTCAATGGTGTTCTAGTGTTCTAGACATTGACAATGGAAAAACCTCATAGACCAATTCAGTGGGATAATAAAGTGATCAGAGATCTCAAAATCATGGTATAAGATTAAAAGAAAAGGGTAAAAATATGGCAATAAACATATCACTGAGATGAAATATAGAGTGGGGTTACAATAGTTTCCAATATGAGAAAGACTGCCAATCAGAGGAAAAGAGTAATTTGTTCTCATGTTTTTGGTGAATAGGATTAACCAGAAGTTATAAGCTTAAATTGCAGTAAGATCAACTTGTTTCAGGTATTGGAAACCTCTTCTAAAATTACTCAAGTAAAACCTGCTGACACAGATCAGTGTGGAGTTTCTGTCACTGACAGACTCTACCAGTAGTGATTTTAGAAGTAGATTTGGATGGACCTCTGCCAGCAGTGACAAGGAATAATATCTGGCTTTGCCTGTGGGCAATGGGATACCGAGATGTTTCATTGGGATTCACTTCAACATAAGTTTATTCAAATATAATAACACAGCCCTTGCAGTTAAAATAGTTTTTAAAAATGAACTCCATACTTAATTGCCTTAAGTGAACATATTCTTTATTTGCAGGAGGGGTGAGTAAAGCACTTTTGTGACACAGTTTTCAGGGCTTAAATTTCCTTCCATTTCCTTATAATTTCTCAGCCTTCTCTTCCATTAGTAGCCTATGCACACAAACTTTTCTTCCAATATATATCTTCTTGCATACATTACATAATTCCAATGCTCTTTCATATAACACACAGATGTGTACACAAAATACATATTTAAAAGGATACTCCCTCTTTTTTCCTCTTTCCATCCTTTTCCTTGAACAACAACCATATTACTCACACCAATATTGTAACTTGCAAGTATATTACCAGCTGCACCATCTTCATTGCTACCTCCCTGTAGGATGCATCAGCCACTCCGAGGGGAAGACACCTGAAAAATTTTTATTCTAAATTAGTAACTCTTAATATTGAAATATTTGTTACCAAAAATTTGCAAAATAGATCCTAGTTTGGAATCAAGATGAAAGAATTTTTTTGTTAATAACAGCAATGCTTCTTGACTGGACAATGATGAAGAGCTATGAGGCAGAGTTTCTAAATTCTCAGTTCAAAATGATGTTCCTGTTACCATTAGTATTATTCTCTTACCACTGCTGCAGTAACAGATTCCCTGTCACATCTTAAAGATGCTATTGTTAAACATGTCAGTATGCAACAATACAGTTACATTTCCTGTAAGAAATGTATGTACATTTAAAAGAAAGAATATTTCTCAAGGTACATAAATTTAATCTTTGAAGAGAAGTAAAATTCTTGAGGAAAAAAAGAAGAAAACTTGTTAGTTTTGTATCTTCAAAATGCCATTTCAATCAAGTATCATTGTGTGCTTGAATAAATGGAATTACCAACTTATGTAAAGTCCTTGATCAGAATGAGGCTCTTAAACCAATTATGTGGAGATCAGAGTGTTTAAAATTATAAGGAATACATTTAGAATTATTAAAGGCTTCAAATAGCTTGGTTCAGGCAAAATTACATATAATTGATCATTAGTATGTGTTGTCAGTAGAAACTGCAGTCATAGGTGTTGAAGATCACTTTTTAGACAAATTGCAGTGAAACTTTTGTAAAACTTAAACCATATGAGATTTCCCCTTTCTAAGGATTTTTACTAAATGCAAATCTTAGCCACTTTTATTCCTCTTCTTTAAGCATAGAAAGATGAACCATAACTTAAAAGTACTAACTAATATTATCTGGATGAAATTGTCAAGCACATGCGAAGCAAACCACAACAAAAATAGATCACTGGCTAAGTGAAAACACAAATTCGGGAATTGGGATGCTGTTAAAGAAGTTTAAATAAGTAATTCTTAAAAGAAAAAAAAATAACAACAAAACTCCAACACAGTAGCTTTATAGAGAAATTTATTCCTTGCCAAAGGGCAAAGCAATTTGTAGGAAATTAACATTAAGACTGACAAATACAAACTGGGTTGTCAGAGAATGATTCTGTAAAGCACTGACTCTATAACCCACCCTGAGAATAAAATGACTGTTTTATTGATTCTTATTTAGCCTCTGTGCAGTCCCTCTATCCCTTTGCTTTGAATTTTATGATTCATTTATTACAGAATATAATATCATTCTGGATAGGTAGCGTTTTTAGAGTCAGGCACATAAATCCTAATCTGGCAATCATCCTCTCTGTCATTCGAGTGACAGGATTTTCATTGATTTTAGTGATACAAGTTTAGGAACAAAATGGCATGTATTTTGTACTGTATTATGTAGGCTACTTGATTTAATTAATACTTGATTTAATTATCTGTTTGTAGCTACAGTTTATGTCCAAAATCAAAACTTGCTAAAAGCACTGTCAATCTCATAATCACTTCTCTTTTTGCAGGAAGTGGCATTTTTCTGCCATCAGAGAATCTCTTGATGGACTTGACCCTAGTACCAAGTCTGAAAGTAACTCATATTTTACCACAGAAAATACTTTCAGCAACTACACTGAGAGTGTTGTGTACTTGACATACTTGGCTACCTCGCAGTGGGTTAATCTTGGCTAAGAGCCAAACTTTCACCCATCTGCTCACAGCCCCTCTCCCCAGCAAGGCAAGTATAGGAAGAACTGGAGTGAGAGAGCTCATGGGTTAATATAAAATCAGGAATACTGTTTACCGATTACTGTTGCAGTCAAAACAAACTTGATTGGAAGAAGATTTATTGCCAATTAAAATAAAAGTGTAATAGCTAGTTTGAGTAGTGCTAAAGACGAAGACACACGTTAAAACAACTTTTCTCCCTTCTTTTCCCAGGCTCAGTTTAATTCCAGACTACTCTCTCCCTGACCAGCACAGGGAGAATTGAGGGCACGTACAGCCAGCATGTAACAATTTCTCTTCACTGCTCTCACTTTTCCTCTGCTCTGGCATGGCTTTCCCATCGGCTGCAGTTCTTCCGGAAAATGAGCTTTGGTCTGCGCTTGCCAGAGTTTCTCTGGGTATACCCCTTTGCTCTGGCATGACTCTTCCAGGGTCTGCAGTGCTCTGCCACGGAGAGCACCTTCTCATCGCTCTCTGCCCCGGCGTTCCCTGCTGTTTCTCACCGTTTCTGCTCCCACTTCCTCTCCCCGCGCAGCGTTTTCTGCCCTTTCTTAGCGATGCTCTCACGGAGGCACCGCCACCTTTGCCGAACGGCTTCGCTGCGGCCGCAGTGTCTCCACTGTGGAGCTGGTGGGAGCCAGCTGTTCCCAAAACGGGAGAGTCCCGCACCTCTTCCCACAGAGGCCACCCCGCGGTCTCTGCCCCACTCCCCCTACCGAAACCTTGCAACACGCAGAGTGTTACTCAAGTCTAGGGAATAAAGCTAACATTAAAAAATAGATTAATGAGGTCAACAGGATGGCAAATAGAACTTAAATATGGAGGCAGCTATGCTGGAAAGGTAATTGAACTATTTATGCACCTTGCTCAATTCTAAATTAAATTTAACTAATTCGGGAAAGCAACGTAATGTCATTAAAGACTTGGAGTTAACACACTGATGCTGTTTAAAAGACAAAAGCCAGAAAGAGAGGGCAGTGCGCACGATCCTTGCAAAAGGGCAAACACGGGCAGTGTGTCTCCAGAGTGTGTCTCCATCAGCACTCAGAGGCGACCCGCGAGCTTGTGTCTCTCCTTGTCCCGAAGGCGCGGGAAGTTCTATCCTGACATGACTGTGAGTTTTGAGGGATCGTGTCCGCCTGAGGCTTTTCGCCGATCTAACTCGGGGTGCGACGTGCCAGCGAAGCCGTAGAGAAGTTCCAGCGGCATCCACCCCCACCTGGAGGAGACGACGGCGCCGCGCGGCTGCTGCGGGGCCGGGCGGGGGTGTGCCGGTGCTCGGCGGGGGTGTGCCGGTGCTGGGCGGGGGTGTGCCGGT